>JAJLRJ010000010.1:18363192-18423192 GCA_024195265.1 Dendrophyllia cribrosa
GGCACAGACAACAGTTGTTTAAATACAATTTATAAAAAAAAGCTTAAATAAAGTTACATTGCACGAAACGTGCAAAGCAGTATCCAGAAAAAAATAGAACCTTAATTTGTAAAGTTTCTTATTGCCTGGTTCTTGTTTGTTTTCAGAGTTGCTGAGGTCAAAAGATGAAGAACTTCGTAAAATTTTGGAAGAAAAATCTAGACTGGTCGCTGAACTAAGGGTAAAACAAAAGTATTATGATATACAAGTATTTCTTTAACTCCAGACAGAAGTAACTTTGCAATGTGCTCACACCTTTTCCGTCTTCATAATTTCCCTTTTTTGTTACATATGTGTTATATATTTCCCAGATTGAATTGCTGTTGGCATTGTGATATTAATATAATTTATGGAATCGAGAAGAAGTGAAGAGTGCCCATCCCTCTAATAACATGTGTACTAACTTGATAACACAGCAGATGTCAATTACTGTCTAGGAAGTGTCACCTGTCCTCTTTCTTGACTTTGATAGCAGAAGCCTTCTTATTCTGCAGCTTTGAAATATCTTAAGCCATCTTTTGGAATTACATTCGACCCTCCCTTAATACAGACACCAAAGGGATAGAGCTGAGTATCGGCATTGTAGAGGTGTTGTTATTACTGATCTCGAATTGATATGGATTTTGGACTCTACAGGACCAAGTGGACTGTCCGTAAATACAGTAATAGAAAGTTGTTTGTATTGTGGAAGTGTCCGTAAAGAGATGTTTGACTGTATGATGGATTTGTTAACTGACATACGTTTTGTTTTGCCCAGGGAGCAAACATGACAGTAGGAGCATCAACCAGTGAGGTAGGTTTGTGCAATGCTCACTGTACTGTCTTGTTTCTTACACCATCTCATGCTCACGGTTTGATGGTCCCATTTGGCAAGATGGAACGTGATTTTTACCATCGTAATTAGGTAGAAAGTTTCTTGTTAAACTCCCTGATGAAGTCCGTGTTTTCAGACGAAACCGGTCGGAGAAATAAAACAAGTTGACAAGATACGTTGCTTTGTGCTGCTCACTAGTATTCATTTAAAAAATGGCAAGGCAACATTCACTAAAATGCGTTGTTTAACAGATTGTGTCTGTTTTCATTCAACAGTCTCGACAGGCATTTTGACTGATCGTATCAGCAGGGTAATTTTATAAAGAAAATAACGACTGGGTACTCCAAAAGGTGGTCGTTGGTCGTAATAACGGGGTCGCGATTGACCTGTACATGACATTCCATGAGCTGCATATTTTCTAGTTTAACTTAAATGTTTCACGTCCGGTAGTTCCCGCTAGAGGCTTTTTTTCGAACTGTGACTTTCAGTCAGAAACCTTATGCAACAGGTGTTGCAAAAGACACTCACAGGTATTAACTGATAACTTGGCCTTAGTCAATTAGATGCTAATCTGGTGTTTGCTTGTTTGTTACCTCTATTAATGGACATTATTCCTTTTTTTTTCAGCGTCACATCAACAGTGACTCAATGGAGGCTAGGTACATGTTCCTTTATTATGTTGCCTTTCATAATACAAACGTTAATACTGTCTTGTTGCGTTTCCTTTTCTGTGGATGAACAAATTGTATATAGATTTTTTTAAATCTGATTTATAAGGCCATTTTGAAGGTGTTGCACAACATGGAACTTGAGGAATTTCATTTCATTATGTATTATTGTTTATTTTCCGTAATAGGGATTTAATACTTGCTGCAATACTTCAAGGTAAGAATATGCCAGCTTTGTTTTGTGTCAATACAATATTTCTTTTGCTTCAAGTTCTGCTGGTTTACCAAAATTTCGTAAACCAAGAGTTCTGTTCAACACTGCCCATTGAACTCTTGTATTTCTATAAACTTAAATAAGTCCATGGCCTCTAAGCCAAAACCAGGTAACAAGCGACAGCTGTCTTAACGAGCGGATCCGTACGGATAGTTCGCAGTTGTTTCTTAGAAAATAGTGCTATTTTGTCAAAAAAAGGAAAAATGCAATAAAAAACATAGGTCACCATGCTCACGAAAGAGATGTAATGGACTAAAGTTACCCTATTTATACATGTAGTGCTGCTTTTCAGGGAGAGACTGTACCTTTCCAAACAAGCTCAGTGATTGGTTAACGAAACAATAGGTTAAACAACACAAACAATAGCCCTAGACCTAAACACAATAGAAGCTACAGTACTACGGGGCCAATAAAATTAGAGGTCTGGAAGAGCTACAGTACTACTCGCTTTTCATGCATGTGATCGGTGCGTTACTTTACGCGCTAGTTTGAAGCATAGCTAAAATGGAGTGCTTGAAAATCTGTAATAGATGTAATGTGTCGACCAGGGGTCAATTTAATAAAACTTTTACAAGTGTAATTTACAAGTGTAGCCATTGTTTTAGAGGTTGAAAACAATAGCTACACTTGTAAATCACAAGTGTAAAAGTTTTATTAAATTGGCCCCAGAAGGAACAATTTGATATGATTCACCGCAAAGGCACACAACCTCAAACGGCACTCACTCAAAACGCTCCTTGCCTGCATGATCTCAAGGTCATGATTTTATGGCCACGAATGATGTGTATGTACAGAATCTTTTATAAAGCGAGAGCTGAAACGCGGACGCGGGACTAACAATGAGTTGCGTGCCCGGGTTTAATAACTTGAGACCCGCTTCTTTATGATATCATCATTTAAAATGTTTGGCAATCTGTCGTTTTGCGCCTTATGTATACAATTAAAAATAGCAGGTTTATAATAGAAAAAGAGGGTGGGCTATTGCGCTCGTTCTAGGACTTCTACCGATGCCATGCCCTTGGGCAAGTTATAAAATCGCAGCCCTACAATGAAGCCGTTCCAGGGACTGGAATATGTCAGTTGCAACAAGAACCCCACAGTATAAGTCCGTAGGTCGCTGAAGGCAAAATGATCTTAGAATAAAGATTCTGACGAACGTTTCTAGGGAGAAATCTTGATTTCTTGAGCAGATCGGATTTTTAGCAACGGACGTTTTTAGTTCCTACATATGCGAAAACCAGGTTAGTTTCTCGTCAACCGTCACCCCTAGCAGGCGTGACGTAGCCACCCATTTAATTAGAGAGCTACCAATGAACATTGAAGGAATTTGATCAGGAAGGTTTCTTCTGGCGATTAACATAGCCTCCCTTCTGCCCGGGTGGGGAGTAAGCCTATTAATAAGGCACCATTCATATAGTTTGTGGAGTGCCGTGCTGTCTGTTTCTAAATTTATAAAAATATTTAGTGTTTCGTTCACCTGTTTCAAACCACGTTGCACGGGAACGAATAATTGAGCTTTTACAGTATAGTCAGTCTCTTTCATATTCGGTTTTGTATGCCTCTAGATTTTGTAAATTTTCACTTGTCGGGTGTTCAGCAATTTTCTTGGCATATTTTTATTTTCTCTTCAACGTTTGTTAGTTTTTCTTTTCTTTTCCGCGCCTTCTGCTTACCATAAGAAAGACTTTCCATTTGAATGTTATATTTCATCCAGTCCCACACTGCTTTAGGGTCTTCTTTGCCACAGGGGATACTTTTCTCGCATCAATTGAACATAGTTTGGATCCTCTAAAAAAACTATTGTTTATTTTCCAAAACGATGGACAGTGTTGCTGAACATCCAGTGTGTTTATTTCGAGAATAACCGCCGAATGGACACGATATCTACTATAGCAACATCATCTTGTAGTGAAACTTCTACAATCGGGGTATTGAATTCTCCAGATGTCAATTAGGTCATTTTCCATTAATATTTCGTGCAGCACCCTTGCTGAATCCTTATAAACGGGGTTTCCACCAGAACAGTCTTTAGACGGGTCAAAGGTAACATTAAAATTTCCTTCGATTGTGATTTTATATCGCTCATAGCGTTCTGCAGCGCTAATAAGATGAGATGACGATTGTTGAATTGATGTATTTGGTGCTTTTATGTTAAGTAATGATCCGCATAAGAAGGAAAGTGCTGAACGGCACAGTACACGATGGAATGTCAACTTTTTTCATTGTTACAACTAGTGATCTCATTGGTCAAGACTCAAAAACCGCTAAAAAGTTAAGGTTCAAAGTGCATTTTGTCTAATTTTTTTAAGGTTTCAAGTAATTTGAGACCCAATCGAACAACATGTAATTTTTAAAAGATATTGTATTTGGGGAACTTCATCAAAGAAGCAAAATTATTAGCTATTGTCTTCTGCTATTCTGATTGGTTTAGCACGAACATTTCCTAAAATTTATTTGACGCAAATGGATTTTCTTTATTTTTATAATGAAATAAAATTATGAACCATCATCCCCTCCTCTATTCTTGAAATCAATGATATTCTATATGGGAAAGAGCCAATGCCGCAGAACATTGAAGTTTACGGTAGTTCTTACGTGGAGCATTACTTAACCAAAAGAAACAATTCGTCTTGGATACTGGATTCTGGCTTCTACGCATGGAAACCTTCCTTCAACTTCGGCCTGTTTATTTAACATTGTTTCTTTATATAGGGCTGTGTGCTACAGTAGTATGACAGATTTGTTTCTGGTGTAAATGTACTTTGGTGCTCTCGCATAACTGAAACACTGAACTGAATTGGCCAAGATTGTCAAGTTGCTATTGGTTTAGTTGGTTTGGAATCAAGACTGCTGGTCTTGTTATTTAAACAAAGTTTAACTCAGACTGCGGTTTAAGACAATTTTAAATGGCTCTATATCTGTTTATAAGTGGGTCATTTTAAGTAGATAAACGTTTTTTTTTATTCTGTGCTATAGACCTTATTTTCTTTTGAAAACAACGTCTTTGGAATGGTATTTTGATGGATGACTCTAGTTTAATTAGATCCCATACCATTCCTGTTACTTGGATTTCGTTTGTTAAAAAAAAATCAAGTTGATTCAAGTCATATTTGACCATGACCACAACTGCATTTTATTAAATATTTCAACATTTCTTGTTCAATATGGGATCCTGGCATTTGCCAAATTTGAGCGCCCAGAATGCGCCAGATTGCATCTCGGACTTTATTTAAATCATCAAAAAAATTTCCCCGGACCCCTCTAGAAAGGCGCACACAGCCGCGCTAACTGTGCGCTAACGCGCCCATCGTCTCTCGTACAAATTTTTACGGCCCCCTCTTTGTTATCCGCCCCTATTCTATTCATTCTAATCAGTTCTACTGGCCTTGTTAGAATGTGCAGAATGCAAAAAGATTCTATTTACTCTAAAATGAGACCAGTAGGGCTAGTCAACATACATATAAAAGAATAAATCCGCCATCGTTTTTAAATAGGTCTATATGCCTTCTGGACACTGTTAACAGTAAATAATGGGTTGGCGAGATTGAAATTGGTTTAGACCGTGGTTTTGATTAACACCGTCTATGCTTCATTTTAATAACCGGCCCATTTTGTTTTTTGTTTTTTATTATAGCAAATCGTTTAACAGTTGCCGTGAGTGATGTGTTGAATCCCAATATAGACGACTTTTCTCGTGGAGTGGTATCACTGGGTTGCGATGGTGTTCAGGCTGATTTTTCGCCTCAGGTATATTGCCGTTTCTTATTGTGTAGTTGTTTCTTTCATAAGCTTGTTGGTGACAAACCTTAAAATAAAGTTAACTGTAAATTGAACTAAAGAATAACGACGACACTGGACTTTCTTTGTAGTCACGAAGTAAAAAAATAGAGTGACTGTAAAATCGTTGTGTTCCGCTGTGTTCCGCTGTGTTCTGTACTGAGTAGGTGCCAGTCCAGCTTCTGGCTTATTTGTAAGCAAAGGCAAAGCCTACCTGCTTATATTGGAAAGGGCTTGGTATCGAAAAGATTGACATGCAGTTACGATTTGACAGTGCCCATGTGCTATCAACAACATGTACTGATGCGAGTGCTTAATACGTAAAGGATTGG
The DNA here is from genome assembly GCA_024195265.1 of Dendrophyllia cribrosa. NCBI lineage: Eukaryota > Metazoa > Cnidaria > Anthozoa > Scleractinia > Dendrophylliidae > Dendrophyllia > Dendrophyllia cribrosa. The sequence goes on from JAJLRJ010000010.1 coordinate 18,369,097, forward strand.
CTGCCTTGAAGATTACTTTGCTATTGCCAGCTTTCAAGAGTAATGTAAAGAAAGAAATTATTAAGGTGGTTTGCTAAGAAACTACTTACAAGTTAAATGGAGGCTCTGGGTTCGTGTTATCATGACCACGTAGTAACCGTACGTTTGGATACATGTGCTTAACAGACCTGTTTCTTTTCTTAACTTACAGCAACAACTGGTCTTGTCAACATCAGTTTTAAATGAACAGCTGACAACGTTACTTGTAAGTGTCTCAGGTTACTGCAATGTAACTTTAGTCTTGGTTGTTGGTACTTTTAGTCTTGGCTTTTTGTAAAAAGTAGAAACATACAACCTCTTAACTTTCACCTGCACTTTTCATTTTTGTTTTTCAGGGAGTTATAACTGATCGAGATATGGCGAGGGAAAGGTAAACTTATACTCCTTTAAATTGTGAAGGGATAATGTATGTTGTAACTGACGTTATTAAAATGCCGTTCCTACTCAAGAAAAATTTCAAGCTTCTAAAAAACCATTGTGATATAAGTGGGTTAATGCTCTTCACTTTTAATTGTAAATCCACTGACTGTTTAAGATGATCCCCTAGTATTGCAGTGCGCACGGAAGCACGTACAGTCTGAGGCAAGAGGCTAAATTTACTAAATAAGCAAGTGATTGTTTTCTCCAAAACGAGCATCCTTTTCGAGCAAAAAGAGTTTTTTCAGTCTTTAGCCATTTGTGCATACCTAATACACAGGGGCATAAAATCAGGGAATTTTTTTAGAAAATTATTTGTCAACTCTTATTTGCGAGGAATCACTTAAACGCTGTTTTGGGTGTTTCAATCAACGCTTTTTTTTTATTTACACCATATAGCTGGGAACTTGGGAACAAGCTTCCTTTATTATTTACACATACATACATACATACATACATACATACATACATACATACATACATACATACATACATACATACATACATACATACATACATACATACATACATACATACATACATACATACATACATACATACATACATACATACATACATACATACTTACATACTTTCTTCACCACGTCCCCAAAGGGGATTTTCAGAGGTAAATGATTAAATGTTAAAAATAATTTCAAGGCCAGCTCAGAAGCGTGAATAGGCTTCTAAACAGTTGTTTTATTTTAGGTTGCGGTGTGACCTTCAGTATGCTAACTCACAAATCCAGCGCTTGAAACAGGGCCGTTCATCCTCTCGCCGCACAAGAGAACTTCCTGGTTCCCAGTTTTCTATCAATGATGATCAGTTTTCAGCTGGATTCCAATCAGATTCCCCTCGACCCAGCTCCCCTACATCCACCATAGATTTGGACTCGGGTAAGAAGGCAAATCCTATCAGCAGCTTGTAACGCTGGGTTGATGCTACAAAGATTAATTGGCGTTTTGTCCGCCATCTTCCCTGAGAACAATAGCTCTGTGACATCACGACTGTCCTTAAATATAGGAATATCCTGGTAACTTGAGAATGCTTTTACGCAACTGTATATTCCCTGGTATGGGTTGTTTTGTTTTGTTTTGTTTTGTTTACTGAGTTTGCTTAAGGTATCACTATGGTGGTTTGACGATCTTTAGTTGTCGTGATTTTACGTTCTTGATGATGCCAACATGTAACATAATTAGTTTATGACCTAACAACTGTGATTGGTGGTAAGACATGTACCATATTGATAATTGTATTGAAACACAGCAAACTGTTTTTAACGTTTATTTGTTGAAGAAATAGGCAAAACAGCAGTGGAAACACCCCCACCTGCCCCCTACCCCCCCTGCCCCCTCTGCCCCCTGCCCCTGCCCCTGCCCTGCCCACCCCCCCCCTGCCCCTGCCCCTGCCCACCCCCCCTGCCCCTGCCCCTGCCCACCCCCCCTGCCCCTGCCCCTGCCCACCCCCCTGCTATTCTTTACTAATAGTCTAGTTTTGTAACTATGTTGATTCCTGTTTTTGTTTTGTTTTTTCAACAGATTATGCTCGTTTATCAGAGACAAGTGACTATTTAGCTTCTGAAGATAACATGGTATGATGCATTCTAAACAGTTATTAAAAGTCTTACGGTGGTCGAACCTTTATATCGGTCTTTTTTACCCTTGAAACTGATTTGGTTTTTTCAACTGATTTGATCGAGTAAATTGGTCACCGTAAAGAGATTCAGAGCGAACGGCCAGTTCTCCAAACATCAGCTTTTAAATGTCTTTGCAGTGACCAATTTACCTTAGTTATCAACTCAAATTTTCTTATTTCACTCCCCCACCGACGTTTCTTTGATAACTTCCCCTTTCAATATTCTTTTTTTTTTTGCCTTGCACATGTTGCATTAAACTGGGCAAGTCTCGATCGACCGAAAGGTGGGGTTCTTATCCACTGTGCTGTTTCTTTCGTATGGACCAGCAAATGCTTTCACATATGACGTACTGTTTAATTTTAAGACGCAAAATGCCACTTCGCAATTCACAGTAAACATAATGAACTGATCGATTTAATGCCGCCATGTTTATTTTTTACAAACATGCGTGAAAGCGTCAGCAGCTGATGTCGCTGTGATTGGTGGCAGCCACGTTTGTCTTCTGTCCTTTGCTCCCTACAGGTTGTTTTTGGAGTGCATATGCATGAGTAGAATGTTAATTGCAGGAAAGCTGCGACGCCCAAAAGTGAAACAACTAACATCATAACAAATCCAATCATTTTATATTACCGTAAAGTTCCGACACTAACGATCCCCTGTTGAAGGCACAAATGTAATAACTGGTCACAAATACAATTAAGGTCACAAGTGGAATAACATTTGGTCACAAATGTAATTGAGGTCACAATTTTATAAACTGTTCGTCACAATTGTAATAAACATCTTGACGAAGATAAAAAAGCAAATCACATCCAGACACAAAGTTAACATCACCTGTCAATCAAATTGTTTTGCTATCTGCCTTCTCCCCTTAACTTTTATAATATATCTTTAAAAAAAAACAAATGGATATAACATCAGGCGGATGGGAATGAAACTTTGTACGATTATTACGCATGATAGGTTCTACTTATACACGTTAAAACTTGCTGATTAGTTCATGACGTCATGGATCAGCGTGAAGGATACCATAACCATTAAAATAATATTCATTTCCCCCTGTATCACTTTATTGTTATGTGTAACCCGAGCAAACCCCGTAAACATTCCAAATATCCAAGAATCATTATAGGGCGTGATTAGCATTTCCATTTTTTTCTTTCGGATTTTTAAGTGGTATAGGGTTGTTGCTTTCTACTCTGCAAAGGAGTGTGTCGTTTAAGTTTTAAATTTTCAATTTTCAATTTGCAAACTGGTTAGCATGTTTCCGACAACTTATCCTGTCTCACTCAATGGTGATAAAAGTGGAATCATTGTTAATTTAGTATAGAAATGCGCTCAAGACAAACGAAAAGAGGGTGGGTGGCTTTGCCCCTGTAGGAGAGCAAAGTAAGACACCTTTTCGTAAATCCAGCCAGATTTTTATGATTCAGTTAAATTTCTGATGGTCCCCTTCTTTTAGACCGACTAGTCTATCCTTCATGCATAAATCTTTGGCTTTTCTGATTAAACGCATAACAAAAGGTTAATTAAACAATTCAAAATAAATTTCAGAGATACCACTTTTGCTCTTTTTTAAATTTTAGGCTAGAATTAAATTTGACAATTTAAATTATTTAAATTTTGGGCGAATAAGCCATTGTTTAGGACATATATCCGTGTTATATCTTTCACTAATTAATAATTTGTTGTCTATCCCAATTAAGGACAACAACAAAAATTTGTCCCAGAACCGTGTGACGAATAAGGCCCGAAACGCACTTGCGGACAACTTTTGAATTGTCCGCGACAATTTGGACAGAAATCGGCATACAAAATTGTCCGAGACAACTTTTCAATTTCTGAGCTAAAATTTGCAAGACAATAAGAAAAGTGCACATTCCGGTATGGAAACAATTTTAAAAGTGTGGAGCACTTCGACTTTCAATCTGAGCATCAAGCCTTTTCAAAGCGCACGTGACTTTAAATCTCATTAGTATATATTTTATGCGGTATGAAACTGGCTTGTTTTCCCCGCTTTTTTGCAATATTACTCAGTACCGTCATTGAACACCGCTAAATATGATTCGATTCCAAAATAACGCAAAGTATTTTTATTTCAAGGCCTTTTCAAGGGTTTTTCTACTTTTAGTGATCAAATTGTTTTTGCACACTGCCATTTGCCGTGATAAATTTGAATAAAAAGAAACATGCTGCATATTGATTTGTTTATCTCAGGGAAGGGCACAATGGTTAATCAAGAAAGCATTGTTATCTGGATTCGCGGGTGCGTTGGAATGTACCGGACAGGCGTGTTGTCGGCAGGACTTCGGCTCCTTTGAAGATTCGGCTGTTTTGTCGAAACTTTTTCGACTTGGCAAAAGTAGGTCGCACTTGTCTTTGCGGTGATTTTCCGTTATAATGACGAACGAATTGCACGTGCAACGTGGACCAATCAGCGGGTGGCGGTGTTTTTAAAGTTTTATTTGTCTGCCCAGTTCGTTTCTCTGAAAAGTGTAGGTCGCACTTGTCTTTGCCAAGTCACACACTTAAATAAATCGAAATTCGATAAAAATGTACAAAATTGTCCCAAGTGCGATTTGGGCCTAAGTGACACAATGTTGAAACTGTATGCTTAACGTCATGAACCAATTAGCAAGTTAACTTGTATAAGTAGAACCTATCATGCTTAATAATCGCACAGAGTTTCATTCCATTTGGTTTTTAACAATGTGCTTGACAGGTAATGTTAACTTTTTGTCTTGATGTGATTTGCTTTGTTATCTTTGTCAAGATGTTTATTACATTTGTACCCAGTTATTGTTACTAATTCCCGAGAGTAGCGACTCCCAAAAAGTAACGATTCTTCCGTTAGAAACGATCCCAAAGGTACAACGAATCTCTGTAAGGAAAAACAAAACAAAAGCGGAAACGTGCGGAATGATTGCAGGAGCTCTCCCAACAATTCACACATACGGCTCACAACACAGTCTAAGAGCGCTCGCCAGACACCCTTTACACATGTCTTTCAGTATAATGTAAATAGTAGATAGATAATAGAGTAAAAATAGTACATAATAGAGTAGTTCAGACTGCACAAACGACATACTTACCTGCTCGAAAATCCCTAATAATTCCTTTTTTAAATTTTGCAAAGGTGCTTATGTAGAAGTGTAATAACTGGTCACAAATGTAATAAAGTCACAAGTGTAATAAGGCTTCGTCACAAATGTTAAAATCACAAGTGTAATAACTGGTCACAAATGTAATAAAGTGACGAGTGTAATAACGTTTGGTCACAAATGTAATAAAGTCACATATGTAATAAAGTCGCAAGTGTAATATAACGTTTGGTCACAAATGTTATAAAGTCAGAGGTGTAATAAGGTTTCGTCACAAATGTAATATAGGTTTCACACATAGGCACAAAAGTGAATGGCACTTGTCATTCAAGGTTGATATCTGATAGTTTATTTTTTCATACAGCTTCAAAATTTCCTCAGCGGTACCTACAATATATAAGCGGCTCTTAAAAGAAAAGAAAAGGTAGAGATCTGTGTAATTGCTTTCAAAATCTCAGAGAAAGTATAGCCTTTTTGATTGATCCGACTTAAGGACGTTCGCGCTAATTGTTTATGCGCATCCTTACTGCGCACGCAATTCATGTCGCAACGCCATGCTACGTCATGCACGAGCGCGCGCGCAAGAGAATAAATCAATGTAGGAAGTTTCATTTTTTTTTTCATTTTTCTACCCGCGCGACATCGAATCCTGCCAATTTGCGGCTGTTAGAGTTTTCAAATGCTGTTGTTTAAAGATTAAATTACTTTAAAAAACGTCACCAGTTGAATGAATTTGCTGAACAGACGCACTCGCATAAAATTTGGGAAAGAAAGTTGCATTTTAGAGATTTATTTGCAATATTTTAAGACTAACAGACATTGGGGTCTCATCCCGTAAGGAAGACCAATAATGGTCGCCTTTCAGATATCTTATCTCGGAAACGAAGTCGGTGACCCCCTCCTTTTTTTGCATTTCTGACACGAACAACTCATAACCTAGCTGTAGCAAAAGTTTTATAAAAAATCAATGTTAGAAGATTTTCGCGCGAACGTCCTTAATCGCCAATAAAAATTGTAAAAATGTTTGTTGATGTTTTCTTTTGGAAGTGTTAGGAAAAGAAGTAATAAGGGCGACGCTCACAAAATGAGATTCTGGTAACTTTTAGGGATTCTTTCAAAATGTCCGATGAACTTCCCAGTTCATGAGCCTAGAAGGGGGGGGTCACATTGTGCCCCCCCCCCCCCCCCCCCCGTGACTTCAAGAACATTAAATGAAACCAAAAGGGTGCATAGTACGTCCAAAACTGTCTCCTTTGCGGTCTGCACAATGGAACGATGACGTCATATGACGTACTTATTAGGTAATTAGTTTTACGGACGCCATCTTGGATTTCTGAAATTTTTTAAAACCTCTTAAAATCCGTCCAAATTGAAAAAAAGTTATAAATATAAAAATATAAAAGTTATAACAATAAACATTGTTTTTCTTCATTCAAAGGTACAAATATGCATATTTCAAAAAACATGGCTGTCAAAATCTTGTTGCCATGGAAACATCAAGTCACGTGATCAATAAATTGTCATGAAATTGTTGCCAGATAAATTTTAGGAAAAGTCACAAAGTGATGGCGTTTGAATACATATTAAGTAATGATCCGCATAAGAAGGATAGCGCTGAACGGCAATGCACGATGGAATGTCAACTTTTTTGATTGTTACAACTAGTGATCTCATTGGCCTAGACTCAAAAACCGCTAAAAAGTTAAGGTTCAAGGTGCATTTTGTCTAATTTTTCTAAGGTTTCAAGTAATTTGAGACCCAATCGCACAACATGCAATTTTTAAAAGATATTGTATTTGGGGAACTTCATCAAAGAAGCAAAATCATTAGCTATTGTCTTCTGCTATTCTGATTGGTTAAGCACGAACATTTCCTAAAATGTATTTGACGCAAATGGATTTTCTTTATTTTTATAATGAAATATAATTATTAACCATCAGCTCCTCCTCTATATGCGGGAAAGAGCCAATGCCGCAGAACAATGAAGTTTGCTATCGTTCTTATGTGGAGCATTACTTAAAGAAGTTATGAATGTTGAAAGTTAGCGCGAGCACTTTCCCCCCCCCCCCCCCCCCCCCCCCCACCCCCCACCCCCCAAGGCTGAATAGGGTAAACAAAGTGGAATACAGTATTTTGGCTTGGTAATCTCCAATACGATGAAGCGCGTGTGAAAACTCCAATGAAACGGTGATGAATTGTGAAACAGACAGCATGCGCTTTGAGATTACCTGTCTTGTTGAGTCTGACGCGTGCGAAAAGACTTGTTAGCGGCCATTAAGGTAATTAAGATGGACATTTTTTTACACTCAATAACAAGAAGTATAAGTAGAAATATATATTGTCTAAGGAATTTCTTTTTTAAGAGAGCTCTGTTGATGAGATTTATCCGAACAAAAAGAAAATATTCAATCGTTGCACAATGGCAATTTTTTTCAGTTTGGCCGAGTGATGCCTAAAATGACGTAAAATAGTAAAAATAAAACGATGATGATGTCATTCAGTTTGAATGACAGGTTCCATTCACTTTTGTGCCTATGTGTAAAACCTTACATTCGTGACCAAACCTTATTACACTTCTGATGTTATTACACTTGACTTTATTACATTTGTGACCAGTTATTACGTTACTTTCGAAACTTTACAGATACCACGCAGCTCTTAACAAGCTCTAATTTCATTGGACCTGCGTATCACGCAGCTCTATTGTTTACTTTTCGGCATACTGACATTTATCAATATTTATTAATAATAATCATACATTATCAACGTCATCATTTGTGGCTTGTTTTTCAAGTGCAGTGCAGGGTTGAGTGAATGATGTTCTCTTGGTATTTTTATTATGCTTGTTGTTTTTGTCGTAAACAGGAACCAGTGGCTCGTTCTTCGTCATTTACTAGTTATCGAAACAGAAGCTCTTTGGTGAGTCATCAGTCTTTGTTGTAGTGTGTATTTTGTTGTCACAATCTCTCTACATGTTTCCTGCACTCGTGTGTTAACAGTTCAATATTATAATCCAAAGCGTGATTCACATATTTGTCTTTTGTTAGGGGTCTCTTTAAAACGTCAAATTTGTGTAGCCTTTCAAGAATATCATTTATTATAAATTTATGAAACGGCAGCATTTTTGATCATTTTCATAAAAACTGGTTTGCAAATGAAAAGTTTTAAATCATAAAAGTAACAGTTGCATTTACAAAGTTATCTTAGGTCGCTCAAATACAACAACCCTGCAGTTAATAGGCGTTGTAATGTTAGTACGGTTTGCCATAAAAACGTAAACAAGACCAGAAGCTTTTAAACATGTGATAGATTCATTATTTGTAGCTTTAAACTCATACATTAGTTAATGCACAAATGTGGAAATTTATGTTGTTGTTGTTGTTATTGCTGTTGTTTTGAATTCTGTAACGTGTTAGTTATAAACATGTTGTAAAAGGTTTGTTTTGAGTAACACCCTACGTCCCCCACATTCTAACCTGTAACTGAAGCTTATTTAATTTTACTTAAGATGCTAACAAATCCAGATCTCGCAATTGGCACCGAATGCTACGACGTATAGCACGTGGTAAGTCATTCGGTATTCTTGTGCACACCACAAACAGCTATAGCTTTAAACTTACATCTTAAGTTAAAATACCGATCGATTCTTACGGTGGCATCAAGAGCCTACTGAACATCCCAAGTGATTTGTGTGTGGCCGTTCATTGGGTTCTTATGCAACGTTTGTCTCCACGAGTACAATATATATGACAACCCTTAAACAGCTAGGAAAGACACTAGCAGTTACAGCAAATGGTAAACCGTAATGCCAATAAAACTAAGAACCCGAATATAATGTCATTTTAATTCAGATTTTTAGTACTTTAGAAAGCAAGTGCAAACCTTTAACTCTAAACTGTCACGGTTCGCTTAGCTGAGTTACTCCCCTTCATACTATCACTTACAATCCGCACACTCATCACTTATCCTTTTCATGCTTGTGGCGCATAAGGTCTCACTCGTATTGTTGCTCCACCATCAGGCCTCTGTGGTTCGCAAGCAGTTTAGCCCAAGTATACCTTGCTTTAAATGATTTTTAAATGCGTGTGCCACAGGAAGTTTAAAACTACAGTCTTAGGTCAAAATGAATCTTTTATTTAAACAAGAGGCTACGCGTAGCCTATACTCGTGCCGGTAATGTACGTTACTCGCGGGGACGTACGTAAAACAGCAACAGGCAAATAAGACAAAAATTATTTTCGCCTCTGCTTGCATGCGTGCGTATTCTCGTACCCAGATTTAATGCGATGCCCAAATGAGAGACGAAAACACGAAGAATAAAAAGAAAAACGGAGGGCAAACCTTACCTCGTTGCCGTATCCGGCACGAGTAAACAGCAACAAACAAAACCCAAATTTGTTTCTCTTCTGCTTGCATCACACCAAATCCCGAGTATCGTAAAATGTTCTCGCAGTGCAGGCGTGCGTATTCTCCTACCCAGATCTAACGCGATGCACGAAAGTAGATACGGAAACACGGAGAAAAACAAAAAGGAAAACGAACGACAAACCTTAACTCGTTGTCTTACCGGCACGAGTAATTATCGTTGGTCAACTGAATATGCTTATGACAAACCTGTGACACAAATCGTGTAGATTAAACCTTCAACTTGCTTACGATATGTTGCGTTCGACGCGAAAAATGTCGTAGGATTTGAAGCATGTTTTTAAAGGCTCCACGATACATCGTATAGGTGGTTTTCATGTTACGTCATCGCCGCCATGCTGGTGGACATAAACAATAGTTCTCTCATTAGCTCCTTTTGTTCGTCCACCAGCATTTGTTCGTTTCACTATTGTTATCTATGTCTCTTGAGATTGGTTGCAAACCACCTATACGATGAATCGTAAACTATTTTGGTACCTCACGAGTAGCATGCTACAGTAGTCACATGCGACAGTCGTAAGCAAGAGTTCCACATTATAAATAGGGCTACAGGAGAATTGAACTGTTTTCCTCATCAGAGACGTCTGAGTAACGAGTGGGTTAAGTCCTTAGGTGACCGTTTCGAATCCTGTTCACGTATCCTGCTGTTTTACAAGGATCCGTGGACCGCGTTCTGATTAGACGCTTGACAGTAGGCATTGTTAGAAACAATCCTGATTGGCTATCACTCCGAAATGCCGAAATAATTTATGCTGCATAAAAATTCATGCGGGTTTTTCCATTGACAGATCTAAATATGTCGACGAAGCATGGAAAAATTGAGAAGGAATTTTTAAACGAGTACAGTTCCAAAGCTTTCTGCGGGTAGACGTCTCCTATTGCAAACCATTTTATATTTGTGAAGTTTACAAAACGATTTGTTGTTATCGCCAATCCTCTCTCAATCTGTGAAACCTTGACGGGCAGCTTTTAAATTAATGATTGTATACTATTGTAAAGCTTTAAAGCAAGTCGAATGAAAGAAGAACAACACCGTTCGGGAATAATTGTGCTAGATCGTCAACTTCTGTGAAATGAATTCTTTTGGATTAACGTGTTTTGAACTTCCAATGGTCCGTTGACTGGAAATTTGCGGGTGTAATCAGTGCCGTATGTTGTAGACTATTAATACAATGCAGTATAAATCACAGTGAATTCATATCATCAGTGTTTGATACTATAATACCATGAAAGAACAATCTACTCTAGCTCGAAGAACATAAATCTAGGTAGTTCTGAGAATAAAAGGACAAAGGAAAATCACTGCAAAAACAAGTGCGACCTACTTTCGCCAAGTTCAAAAAGTTTCAACAAAACAGCCGAAATTTCAAAGGAGCCGAAGTCCTACCATCTGACAGGACAACACGCCTGTCCGGTACATTCCATCGCACCAGGTGAATGCAGATAACAATGCCTTTTTAAATGGGCTTACAAATAAAAACTCTGTGTTTTTTTCGTATCGAATCATGTTTAGCGGTACTGAGTAATATTGCAAAAAAAAGGCGCCTAAAATAATTAATAATGAGATTTAAAGTTCGGTTCAGTGACTACAAAAAATATTAGGCCGGTTCACACTAGGGCCAAAGTGCACTTGAAGTGCACTTGATAATCAAGTAGACTTGTGGTACACTTAGGAAAGACGAGACAATAGATTTTCAGGCATGACTACGCACAGCGTGCGTATTTAGATGCAAATTACTTGCGATCATTAAAACGTTCACACTCCCAAGTATGCGAGCTACACTTGGGTGATTCCGCACAAACCAACAGCACGTGCTATTCAAAAAGACGTTTATGATAAAAAAAAGAAGGGAAATATGGAGCTTTTCGAAAACGAACTACTGGAAATTATTTAACTTTCTAATTACATTCAGCTGATATTAATTTTTACCTCTTTGATACATTTTACAATGAGATTGAAACGTGTAAATAAATCAGATGACTGCTTCTATTGAAACGTAAGTCAGACTTAGAAAACGCTCTCAGAAAGGAGTTCACACTACAAGTACGTACCAAGTGCACTTCAAGTGTACTTAAGAGCTCTAGTGAGAACCGGCCTATTAATTTTGTAAAGAATCTGCAACTTTTCGTATTGTCTTGCAAATATTAGCTCAGAAATTGACAAGTTGTCTCGGACAATTTTGTACGTCAATTTCTATCGAAATTGTCGCGGACAATTCAAAAGTTGTCCGCAAGTGCGATCCGGGCCTAATATATCCGTTGCACAGGCTGTTACATGGTTGCGCGCCGTACCGTTATACTATCCATTATACTATCCATAGTTCCGTTAATTTTGCGCACTTTATAGCGTCCGGCCGGCCGACTGCCACCAACAAACTTTTGTTTTTGTTGCGAAACAAAAGGAAACAAGGACTGAAAGTAAATAGTTTTACATTTACAATTGGTTCATACTTCAGCGTGCGTAAATCGAGAGGACAAACTACGCGGAAAGTTAGGAGAGCCATCAGCATGCTCAACAACATTACGAAGCACACTCGCGCTATTGAATTAGATTTAATAGCTATGTTCTTTAGGTAATTCCATCGAAAAAGAAATTGTAATGAAAATTTTCTAAAACTTTGCACAGTTATTTATTACATCTAGAACATCAAAAAATACAATAAAAATAGGGGGTCACCATGCCCATTTCCAAGTTATAGCGCTGTAATGTATAACTAATTTGCCAGCTTGTGACGGCAATATTGAAAATCCTAGCCTTGAGCGAGAGGCCATTATTTCCACAAAGTAATTCATTAAGCAGTGAAATATTGGTAGCACTGTTATGATAGCAGAACAATGTCATCGTGAAAAGCCTTAAAGTTACCTAAAAAGAGATACTAATGAAAATATAGGGCAATTGAAGTATCTGCACGCTCCCAGTGAAACGCTAAAAACTAGATTGTAAAAGTGATTTCATGAGAATATTTCAAAATCTACTAATGAAAAATTCTTCAATTATGGATATATAATGGACAGTAGTATTTTCTTCAATAAAAAAGATAGGTCACCATGCTACTCATACTCGTTTAGGAGAAAATTACCACTTATTTACTAAGTTAACTGAATCCTCAAAGGAAACCCTCTTGCTTCGGAGTGCGCGCGCTCGTGCACGCGCAAATGACGCAATTTATTATGCGCAGTAGTGATGCGCAATGCAATACTAGGGAATCACCTTAATCTCTCTAGTAATAAAAAGGTTTCAAGATGTACTGAGATAATACATTTGATAGCTATGTTCTTAATCTCTCTGGTAATAAGGTTTCAAGATGTACTAAGATAATACATTTGATAGCTGTGTTCTTAATCTCTCTGGTAATAAGGTTTCAAGATGTACTGAGATAATACATTTGATAGCTGTGTTCTTAATCTCTCTGGTAATAAGGTTTCAAAATGTACTGAGACAATACATTTGATAGCTATGTTCTTAATCTCTCTGGTAATAAGGTTTCAAGATGTACTGAGATAATACAGTTGAAGCTCCCGTAAGCGACCACCCAAAATGCAAAGCGAAGCTGGTCGCTTTCGAGAGCTCAGAAGATAGGGGTTCTTCACGTTGAATCATGTGAACCTGTCTCAGAATCATATCAACTAATAGTAATTTCAATGTATAGCTGAATTTTTGAAAACATGGTTGATGAAAATTACAGCAGTTTTACTACACCTAGCTCGATCAAGAGTTTTTATGACCCCGAACAGCTCGAAAATCACAGAATAGAGAGAGAAAGAGAAAGGCAGCGAGAGACAAAAAGGCTAGCAACAGCCGTTTGTTTTTATATTGTGGACTTTCGACTCCCAGACGCTTACTTATAAAAATCCAGTGAGATGTACAGGCAAAGCACCTGTCAGTGAATATTGCATCGTATTGAATTTTTGATGCAAAAGACAAAATGTTCCTTTTCTTGAACTCATTTTCACACTCATGTTTTCAATTTTCGTCTAAGGCAAAACGCATACTTACGTTACGTTTCTTCAAAAGTGCTTATGAAACCGTAAGTCAGTTTTCTCCCGCCACAAATCTTCCATTGTGATTGGCCAGTTTGAACGAAAGCCAGTGGAAAACTTTCAAAAAGATGTGGAAAAGTGTTACAAACTTTCTCAAGTGGAACCGGTTCAAAGTGCAGCACTATTCCGTGTTTCTCTTACTATAATCTGCATCGTTCAAGTCACATTTAAATCGGTGTAATAAATCACTGTTAATTGATTAAAGGCCGGTTTGCACACTACGATTATTTGACTTGCTAATCTTTCTGCTTGTGTAAATTGGCCGTGGCTCATTGCCAATTCTCTTCTCGAACTCGCTTAGCTGAGCACACCTGATATATTTTGTATTGATTTGGTCGTGTTATTTCAACAGTGGAATTTTTCAGCTCGTTATTCAGACGCCTGCTGCGCAGGAAACATGTGGTCAAATTAAACGCGTAATATTGTCTTAGATTACTGTCTATGCTATCTCTTTGTTTGGTTTGAACAGCTTTGTTTTTTTGCGGATTGTTTTTTCTTGCTCTTACATTTCTTCCTGCTCTTACAATTCTCTTGTTTCCAGGCCTCCAGTGGGTACCGATCCTCTACGGCTTCCTCGCGGCACACATGGCGCTCTCGGGATGAAACTTCAACACATTGGCGGCGAGGAGGCCGTTCCACCAACAGGGCCTACTGGAGCGACGATGGTGCAGAATATGAGTCACAATCACAGATCTAGATCAAGGGCAGCTGATGAATTGTGTATGGGGTGCCATTATACCTGGCTATCACAATCACACTCGTGTCATTAACAGACAACAGAGTTTGTCCCGGAGAAATGACGCTCATAGTGCTGTGGCATCCAAACGATTTATAGATACTTAATATACATCGCCATAGCCTGAAGCAAGCAGAAGTCTCGCCTTTCAATATTTCGTTAAATAATTTTTAACTTGTATGTAGTCGATGTCACAAAGCTGGTTAGTTATATTTAATTTTCCATTAAGGGCATTTAAATGTTTGCCATTTCTAGGGCTCTGCCACGGTTGTCAGCCTAGAGTTTTATCGAACAAAAATATCGCTACAGTGTCAGGCATGCGGGTCATGAAGTAGAGCGATTTTTATCGATATTTTAACGAATAGAAGCAGTGGAAACGATTTATTCTTTTGCTGGAAATGCTATTTTAGATTTTTTATTTCATTCTTTTAACGGAGAGGTGAACAAGTTTTTACAAATTGACCGTGACTAAGTAAGCCTAATTTGGATATTCACTAGACAATACGCGCGGATATATAATTTTTTTAAGTTGCACGTATTTTCCCGACACCCAGTGGGACGGGGAAAAAGGTAACAAATGCCCAGAACAAATGCTGAGTAAAATGTCCGCTCATATTATCTGATAAACTTTCTAATGGACTGTCGGTTATTCAAACAAACCGCGAGCAATGCGGTGTTTTATTACACGACTAAAATCTATAAAAAGAATCCCATGATCCCCAGCTGGTAAGACACCCAGTCTGATACTATATATCGGACAGACAGTCTATAGCCTTCGGCCCTCTCAAGTATCTTAGTCGTGTAATAAAACACCATACTACAATCTGGGATTTTCCAGGTGTTTCTTATTCGTAAAATCACGTTAACGTTGAACAATGAAAAGGAAAACCAAACAAAACAATAAAAGAACTGGTTACCCATGAAAATTAATTTCATTGGCGTCACTCATCCATTCATTAACATAATTACTAAGTCATTTTAGCATAGCCGTATTTTAAGGCGACGCTGTAGAATTTCGTTTATCGCTTTATCTCTAGTCAATACTAAAAGAGGAAACTACAATTGGGAAACGCCAAGAAAATAACATGTCAAGACAGTCGCTGGCTTGGCCTCCTACACAGGCCATTGATATTCTTCACGGGAGGGAGGGAGGATCAATCTTCAATTGACTTGGATAGGTTAGCCTTGATTTACGTCTTGTGTACCTGAAGGTGTAGTATTGTAGATCAAGCGAGCATAAATTCACGTTTTTCCCCGTATCACTAGAATATTGATTTTCCTTAGCGTCACTAATCCATTCATTACCGTGAATATGTAATCATTTTGGCTAACAAAAAGAAATAAAGAAATTTCAATGATTTTACATCAGACCTGACAAATTTCACT
Organism: Dendrophyllia cribrosa; assembly: GCA_024195265.1. Lineage (NCBI taxonomy): Eukaryota > Metazoa > Cnidaria > Anthozoa > Scleractinia > Dendrophylliidae > Dendrophyllia > Dendrophyllia cribrosa. The sequence goes on from JAJLRJ010000010.1 coordinate 18,384,878, forward strand.
AACACCTACAGAGCTTCATTTTAATTCATCAGCGTCATTCAGTTTTTCCAGATCATCGATAGAATATTTCAAACACGTTTTGTCCCAAGAAACGTTATCAACCCATGTATACATTATTAAGAACGGTAAAAGGCTACGGAAGTTCTGTAACGTGTTGAATAGAATGACGCTAAAGAACTGTTTTTCACTAAAGAACGGTGGTTGCATTAAAATGAAACTCAATGCAAAAATCTTGATGTACATGCAAAGAATTAAAATGGTTTTCGCTAAAATTATTACACATTCGCTTTACATATCTAATAAATGGTTCAGAGATGCTTGATGAATTTGTTTTCTTTGTAATGAAAGGCAAAAGGTGTAGTCAGAAACCCATAAGTGGGTTGAAACGTGTAACGCGCATTCACAGCTTCCGAATATTCTTTTTTTGTTGTTTTAGTACCATATTTGGAAACCCCTCGGTCCCTCGAGATTGGAAGCAAGTTGTTCTCGCGAATTGGTTTGTTAATATTTTTATCTTGATTTTCTAAGTATGGCTGTAACAACTTCGCAAATTGAATAATCGGAAGCTTGTTTTGAAGCGTACAAGAGACAGTTGCACGTTTCAACCCACTTATGGGTTTCTGGTGTAGTACAATTTAACTTTTTAAAATACAGGATTTTGTATATAAAGTATTAATAGCCAGGTTCTTATGAAGGATATTCTCTATTAAGTATAAATTAAGGCAAACTAACGCTCAAGGAAGTTAGTTAATAAAGAAAGATAGATAGTTTCCGCGTCTTCTGTTTCATAGTTTACACTTTTAAGCAATTTTTAACCCGTGAATACGCGCATGCGTAATGAACGGGTTATCGGTAACGGAGACAACAGGAGGGAAATTTGCATGCGCATACGTTTATCCGCTGAATGATGATAATGCGATCGCGGGCGTAAAGGTGGCGCGCGTAATTCGAATGTTTCTTGTGGTCTGCGTTTGCTTTATTATTCAAGCAAATTTTGCTGCAGATAAATGCGTCGTTTGTGGAAAAAATGTTATAGGGAAAACAGATGCACGTTGCGATGCTTTATATCGCTCTGAATTTCAAGCATGTTTTGGAATTGGTGATTCGCCCGGTGGAAAAATATGTGGGAGGTGCAGGAAAGCCGTAACTGAGTTCCGAAAAACCGGAAAAACCTATATATATAAATGTAAGTATGATTTTTTTTTATGAACAGAAAAATGCGTTTTAAAAGTAATCGATGAGACGCACACAAAAAAACACGCAAATATATTTCATTACAGCTCGCTGGAAAGTCTGTTCAGTCAGAAGGTAGACCAACAAAGAAAGGCTTCCCTCTTACAAAGAGCGTCCATGGGTCTTTTGAAATAGACTGTACGCAGAAATCTACGGCGACGCAAACTTACGCACCAGTTGTTAATGACGGCAGCAGAATTCTGATCTCGACTGATAACTCGCGTGGTCTGTTAAACTTAACAGAGTTGACTGTTAAAGAGACCTGCTTCGGAGATCTCCGTGGCCCTAGCGGTGAGACTCTACTACCCACAGGACTTTTTGAAGAAGTTGCGGATAGAATGAAACAGCTGAAAATGCTATGACTGACCCCAGGCACTCTCGTGAAAGACAAGAAACAAATAAGAAAAGGACTGTTGCCATCATATACATGCTCTGCTATGGGCTTAGTCAGGTTTGCAACTTGTTACAAACTGACCATGCTTTGTTTCTCAAAGAATCAAATCTGAATCAAAAAGGTTTGGAGGCCGAAAGGGAAATGGGAAATTCGTGTTCGCGACGAAAGCTGACCACCTTATATGGAGAGCTTGCTGATGGCAATAAAAATAAGATCAATGAGCTGATTTGTGAAGCAATTAAACAACAGTGGCAACTTGTGTTAATTGTTGATGATTACACATCTTTTCATACAAAGCGAAGACCCAAAACTGATCAAATATGCCTGCCAAAAAGCATGTGCACTATAGTGATTAAGGTGTTCAAAAACGTCAAGGCCATTCCGAAATGTGTCGCTACTACATATCATCAGGAGCCAGGGGGCATTTTGAATGTGTTCAGATTTATTTGTTTTCGATATTTGTTAGCCATATCCGTTTTGATGTGTGGCTAGATTGATGTTAACTGTAGACATTTATAACACAAACCATTTGGTTGGATTACGATAACTTCTCTTTTAATATAACTTAGCTTAACTTTTCTTTGGTGTAAACTTGAAAATATACATCTTCGCGTTTAAAGCTTACTTTGAATTCGCAATCGTTTCAGAATATATCAGAATGTATTTATATTCATTAGCTATGTCTTCTACTTCTCAAATTAATAGACGTCAGCAAGTACTTTTAAAAATGGCATCAAATACGTTTATGTGTGTTTCAGTGGATTTTAGCGAATTTGCGCCGGTTGGTGGAAGCGGCCGCGTTGATAAAAATTTCTTACGATAGAAAAACTGCTTTAAAAGAGTGGCCTCAAACCATCCTGTTCATTTGGAGCATTTTTGGCTTGAAGAATAAATGGCGTAAACTGGGTCAGTTTTTAGTGTTTTCATTTGCGTAAAAACAATTTAAGTTTAGCCAAATGCAGTTAAGTTTTTCTGTCGGTAAAGTCTTCTGGCGGATGTCTCTTCAATAGCCAAGTAAACAAGTGTAAAAAGACCATCAAATGACTTTTTCGACAATCTGCACGTTCTGTTAAAAAAGGTTAATTATGGTAATAGGTCCATGATAACCGTCACGAATATAGAGCCTCCTATACACTATCATGACCATATAGTTTAGTACCTGTAGTAGCTGTAGTAGCTGTAGTACTCGTAGTACCTGTAGTACCTGTAGTACCTGTAGTACTCGTAGTACCTGTAGTACCTGTAGTACTCGTAGTACCTGTAGTACCTGTAGTACTCGTAGCACCTGTAGTACCTATAGTACTCGTAGTACCTGTAGTAGCTGTAGTACCTATAGTACCTGTAGTACTCGTAGTACCTGTAGTACCTGTAGTACTCGTAGTACCTGTAGTACTTGTAGTACCTGTAGTACCTGTAGTACCTGTAGTACCTGTAGTACTCGTAGTACCTGTAGTACCTGTAGTACTCGTAGTACCTGTAGTACCTGTAGTACCTGTAGTACTCGTAGTACCTGTAGTACCTGTAGTACCTGTAGTACCTGTAGTACTCGTAGTACCTGTAGTACCTGTAGTACCTGTAGTACTCGTAGTACCTGTAGTACCTGTAGTACCTGTGGTACCTGTAGTACCTGTAGTACCTGTAGTACCTGTAGTACTCGTAGTACCTGTAGTACCTGTAGTACTTGTAGTACCTGTAGTACTCGTAGTACCTGTAGTAGCTGTAGTACCTGTAGTACCTGTAGTACCTGTAGTACCTGTAGTACTCGTAGTACCTGTAGTACCTGTAGTACTCGTAGTACCTGTAGTACCTGTAGTACTCGTAGTACCTGTAGTACTTGTAGTACCTGTAGTACTCGTAATACCTGTAGTAGCTGTAGTACCTGTAGTAGCTGTAGTACCTGTAGTACCTGTAGTACTCGTAGTACCTGTAGTACTCGTAGTACCTGTAGTACTTGTAGTACCTGTAGTACCTGTAGTACTCGTAGTACCTGTAGTACCAGTAGTACCTGTAGTACCTGTAGTACCTGTAGTACTTGTAGTACCTGTAGTACTTGTAGTACCTGTGGTATCCGTAGTACCCGTAGTACCTGTACTACTTGTAGTACCCGTGGTACTTGTAGTAGTTGTAGTACTTGTAGTACTTGTAGTACCTGTAGTACCTGTAGTACTTGTAGTACTTGTAGTACCCGTAGTACCTGTAGTACTTGTAGTACCTGTAGTACTCGCAGTACTTGTAGTACCTGTAGTACCTGTAGTACTTGTAGTACCCGTAGTACCTGTAGTACTTGTAGTACCTGTAGTACTCGTAGTACTTGTAGTACCTGTAGTACCTGTAGTACTTGTAGTACCTGTAGTACCTGTAGTACTTGTAGTACCTGTAGTACTCGTAGTACTTGTAGTACCTGTAGTACCTGTAGTACTTGTAGTACCCGTAGTACCTGTAGTACTTGTAGTACCTGTAGTACTCGTAGTACTTGTAGTACCTGTAGTACCTGTAGTACTCGTAGTACCTGTAGTACTCGTAGTACCTGTAGTACTCGTAGTACTTGTAGTACCTGTGGGTACTTCAGGTACTACAGGTACTACCTGTACTCCGTAGTACCTGTAGTACCTGTAGTACCTGTAGTACCTGTAGTACCTGTAGTACCTGTAGTACTTGTAGTACCTGTGGTATCCGTAGTACCCGTAGTACCTGTACTACTTGTAGTACCCGTGGTACTTGTAGTAGTTGTAGTATTTGTAGTACCTGTAGTACCTGTAGGTACTTCAGGTACTACGGGTACTACAGGTAGTACCTGTAGTAATTGTAGTAGTTGTAGTACCTGTAGGTACCTTTAGTACTTGTAGTACTTGCATTACCTGTGGGTACTTCAGGTACTACAGGTACTACAGGTACTACGGGTAGTACCTGGTATTACAGGTACTACCTTTAATACCTGTAGTGCCTGTTGCACTTGTAGTAGTTCGTGTAGTACTTGTAGTACCTTTAGTACCCATAGACCTAAATTATAGTTGGTGAATGAGCTATTTCTATTGTAGTTTGTCTTGTTTGTAAAGCGCCTAAGGGGCTTAAAACGTATTATTTCGCACAAAGGCAAGACTAAAGGAAATTTTTACGGATAGGGATATTTTGTTTGCAGGTTATTCGTTATTACGTTTATGTTTTTTCTTCATGATTACATAGATTGCGGTCGGATTAACTTTGAATTATTTTGTATACCGCTTTAACACTAAAAAAACATTTATTGGTTCCTATTGGGTTTACTTCATGCTTTTACTAATAACGACGGGAGGGCTTAATTACCAATGCATCCTAGGGATCAGGAATGTTAAATGGCGCCATTAAATTTGGTTACGGTGATTGTGATTGTTTTCGAAACAAATTAATTAGCAAAGTAACCTCGTTCTTGTCTTTTCAGTTGTTTTTGGTTTGTTTTGTTTTGTTTTACACGGGCTACGGTGCTATGTGTATGGTTCCGTAATCAGTCATGTTTTTGGCGTCGTTTTATGTACGGTATTAGTTCGTGTTGTTCATGTAGTTCGTGTAGTACTTGTAATACCATTAGTACCCGTAGACTTAAATTATAGTTGGTGAATGAGTTATTTCTATTGTAGTTCGTCTTGTTTGTAAAACACCTAAGGGGCTTAAAACTTGTTATTTCGCACAAAGGCAAGACTAAAGGAAACGTTTAAGGTTAGCGATATTTTGTTTGCATGTTATCCGTGATTGTTTCCATGTTTTTAGTCATGATTACTTAGATTTCGGTACGATTAACTTGTTATTAAGTAAGTTTCGCGCTTGCACACTGCGCGTAGCGCGAGGACGATTTGTAATTACGAGCACGATTACCCCTGAATTGTACGACATGAAGTTCAATTACTATTTAATCGCATCAAAATTCGAGATTTAAAAGCCTATATGGTCTTTTTTGTACTCAAAACGCCTAGTAGTAGGAGGAAAAAAGGCAAAAAAGAACCCATTTAAGTGCAACTCATTGTCGCGCGCGCGACGTAGGTGTCCAATTACAGCTATTCAATTACAACTAGACGCTTTTTGAGCATAAACTGGGCTACCCGTATATATCATGTTATACAAATCGAAGCCTAATCACTTTTTTATTGCTGGCGAGCGTTAGCGAGGCAGCAGTCTATTCTTTACATTAGCGAAAAAAAATCAAAATTTGGATGTAAGATCGGACGCGTGCGCACTTGATTGTGGTTTTATCATCCGGGGTATTGACAACCGTGATGACGTCACGTTGCACGTGGAGAGGAATCTTACATGTACATACCCGTCGCTAAACACTTCTCCTCTCCAGACCTGGAAACACTTAGCCGTATTAAAAACCTGATTTCACTTTATACGTACTTGGCTTAATTGCTCGGAAGGTCTCTGAAAGGAACGCACTTCACGGAGTAGATCATGTGATTAAGCGTGAATTGTCAAATTAGTGACGTGAGGGCTACGTCACGAATGTCAATTATCAATCAGATAAGTTGGCGCCTTGCGAAATTTAGGAACAATTATTTAATGACGTATGCTCGACATCATAAATGAATAGTAGTTCGATCTTGAATATAACGAGAAATGGATCACAAGACACATGCAGTTTACATCTTATAATGGTGGTGAATTTTTCGCAGCTGAAGTTTCTGTTGGCTGTTCTATCCCTCTTCAACCTGGCGAAATAAAAATTCATGAAAGGCAAACAATCGAAAGAAGAAATTTGAATTGAACACGGTATTTGAATTTTATAGTTTCGGTTTCTTTCGGTTTCTTTTCGGTTTCTGTGCCGAGAGTGAGCGAAACGATCATTGGTATTTAAAATGACCTTTTCAAGATGTCTCGAAGGTACCACCAAACGTTGCCTTGATTTACTCATTCTAACGCCAGTACACAAGAGGGTTGATTAAGCTCATTCCAAACGTACACTGCAGGATTACAGTGTTTCTGCTATAGGTATGTGAATGGCGTGCCATTTGGTTATAGAACATATATCAAAGGAGTACCTTTTCTCCCAAAAATATCATATAAAAGGGTAACGGTTCGGACCTCGGGGCGGATCCTCCAGGTAATCACCCCCTTTATTCCCTTAGCTCCCAGACGAAAATAGATCGGACACGCAAAAAGTCATGCAACATGCCGTCGTACCCCCCTCGCCAACCATTTCTCCTTTCCAGGCCAAAACAGGGATAACTTGTAGTCTAAAATGTACAACCCCTCCCTTGCTAAGTGGAAGGGGGGTAGTTTCTGTGTAGCACCCAACTTACTCCTCCAACAACAACAAAAATTCCCTTCGAACGCACTTATAATCTCCGATTACTACTAGTTTTATGTAGAGGGGGGAGGTGTCATAATTGAAATTTTGTGACACCGGAGAAATTCGACGTAAACCTAGACTGGTACTACAGGTACTACAAGTACTACAGGTACTACAGGTACTACAAGTACTACAGGTACTACGAGTACTACAGGTACTACAGGTACTACAGGTACTACGAGTACTACAGGTACTACAGGTACTAAGAGTACTACAGGTACTACAGGTACTACAGGTACTACGAGTACCACAGGTACTACAAGTACTACGAGTACTACAGGTACTACAGGTACTACAGGTACTACAGGTACTACGAGTACTACAGGTACTACAGGTACTACAGGTACTACAAGTACTACAGGTACTACAGGTACTACAGGTACTACAGGTACTACAGGTACTACAGGTACTACGAGTACTACAGTTACTACAGGTACTACAGGTACTACAGGTACTACGAGTACTACAGGTACTACAGGTACTACAAGTACTACAGGTACTACAGGTACTACAGGTACTACGAGTACTACAGGTACTACAGGTACTACAGGTACTACAGGTACTACAGGTACTACCAGTACTACAGGTACTACGAGTACTACAGGTACTACAGGTACTACAGGTACTACAAGTACTACCAGTACTACAGGTACTACAGGTACTACAGGTACTACGAGTACTACAGGTACTACAGGTACTACGAGTACTACAGGTACTACAGGTACTACCGGTACTACAGGTACTACAGGTACTACGAGTACTACAGGTACTACAAGTACTACAGGTACTACAGGTACTACGAGTACTACAGGTACTACAGGTACTACAGGTACTACAGGTACTACGAGTACTACAGGTACTACAAGTACTACAGGTACTACAGGTACTACAGGTACTACGAGTACTACAGGTACTACGAATACTACAGGTACTACAGGTACTACAGGTAATACAGGTACTACGAGTACTACAGGTACTACGAGTACTACAGGTGCTACAGGTACTACAGCTACTACAGGTACTACGAGTACTACAGGTACTACAAGTACTACAGGTACTACAGGTACTACAGGTACTAAGAGTACTACAGGTACTACAGGTACTACAGATACTACAGGTACTACGAGTACTACAGGTACTACAGGTACTACGAGTACTACAGGTACTACAGGTACTACAGGTACTACAGGTACTACGAGTACTACAGGTACTACAGGTACTACAGGTACTACGAGTACTACAGGTACTACAAGTACTACAGGTACTACAGGTACTACAGGTACTACAGGTACTACGAGTACTACAGGTACTACAGGTACTACAGGTACTACGAGTACTACAGGTACTACAGGTACTACAGGTACTACAGGTACTACCGGTACTACAGGTACTACAGGTACTACAGGTACTACAGGTACTACGAGTACTACAGGTACTACGAGTACTACAGGTACTACAGGTACTACCGGTACTACCGGTACTACCGGTACTACAGCTACTACAGGTACTACGAGTACTACAGGTACTACAGGTACTATGAGTACTACAGGTACTACAGGTACTACAGGTACTACGAGTACTACAGGTACTACAGGTACTACAGGTACTACAGCTACTACAGGTACTACGAGTACTACAGGTACTACAGGTACTACAAGTACTACAGGTACTACAGGTACTACGAGTACTACAGGTACTACAGGTACTACAGGTACTACAGGTACTACAGGTACTACAGGTACTACAGGTACTACCGGTACTACAGGTACTACAGGTACTACAGGTACTACAGGTACTACGAGTACTACAGGTACTACGAGTACTACAGGTACTACAGGTACTACCGGTACTACCGGTACTACAGCTACTACAGGTACTACGAGTACTACAGGTACTACAAGTACTACAGGTACTACAGGTACTACAGGTACTACAGGTACTACAGGTACTACGAGTACTACAGGTACTACAAGTACTACAGGTACTACAGGTACTACAGGTACTACAGGTACTACGAGTACTACAGGTACTACAAGTACTACAGGTACTACAGGTACTACAGGTACTACGAGTACTACAGGTACTACAAGTACTACAGGTACTACAGGTACTACAGGTACTACAGGTACTACAGGTACTACGAGTACTACAGGTACTACAGGTACTACAGGTACTACAGGTACTACAGGTACTACGAGTACTACAGCTACTACAGCTACTACAGGTACTACAGCTACTACAGCTACTACAGGTACTACAGGTACTAAACTATATGGTCATGATAGTGTATAGGAGGCTCTATATTCGTGACGGTTATCATGGACCTATTACCTTAATTATGATTAAACTGACATTGGTGACTATTCTGTTGAGTCCTGCACGGTAGATAAAAAAAATATTTTCTTCTACAATCAGCTTCTGCAATCAACAAACCCGAAAGACTTTTATTTTCCGTATAAGGTAGTATGTGCGCGCGCTCTCATTGCGTCAAGGGTGGCGCGAGGGTGGCGCAATTTCTGCGTCCTTAACATGGGTTTGTGTGGGCCCCACGCTTACGGTCTCCGTCCCCGATTATGGCTCCTAATATCATAGCATAGATGGTATTGACATTAATTCTAGTGTACAAACTGTCTCCTGTCCTTCCTCAATGTACAAACTGGGCTTCTCACATTCAAGTATTATGCCTGGATGGGTCCGCGATACCTTTTTTAATCCCAAACTTGAGAGGCACAGACTTGCAGTGCATCAATACTGCGAAAACGACTCGGTACGAACAATGAGGCAGATGACAGATGTACATTTAGTTGAATTTTTGGAGCTCACTCTCAAAAGCAAAAATGATTTTGCTGCAGCATTTGATGTGATCTTAGGTACAAGTCTGGCTGAATACATGCAACAATTCCTGATATTTCAGCCTGGAGATTGGCATGCACAGTTCTACAGCAGGCAGATTGTTTATGAAACACTGCAAAAATACTCTCACACCATTAATATTGATCATTCCAGATTAACCATGCCGTCTGATCATGCATATGCAACACCCTTCACCTCTGCATATCCTCAGGAGTCACAAGTTGGTATATAAGCACAAATGCAGTAGTATAGGGGGTTGGTGATTCGGGATCACCCAAAATAAGCCCCCAAAGGCCCGAATTACCACCCCCACGGATTCATTGCATTCATCCGTGGGGGTGGTAATTCGGGCCTTTGGGGGCTTATTTTGGGTGATCCCGAATGCACCAACCCCCTATACTACTCTGCTGCTCCGGTACGAGATCACCAATTCAAGTAATGCATATGTCTTGTATATCGCGATGGCGAATGAACGAGACCTTTTGCTCGCCATTGTAAATGTGGAAATGCAGCAACACTCAACTGCGTACATCAAGGCACATGGACTAAAGATTACTTGTCTTGGTTGCGGACAAAGAAGGACTTTGTCAACGATTTACAGACACAGAAAAAATGGTTGCCCGTCTTTGAAAAGAAATCCTCGAGCTCTTATCAGACATGAGGTGGATTTGGCGGCACACCCAAGAGCTGTTCGAGATGTTTTTGCCGAGTCATATGTCAGCTGGCATGAGCTGAATGCATGGCTTGACGAGCAAGAACAAGAGCCATTTAAAAACAAAAGCTTAGAGGCTCTTGATCCTTTACCCAGGATCCGAGATTTGAGCTTTGTTTCTGATTTCATCGAAGGCAAGTCATCACTCGCAGCTTTTCAAACAGAGTTGTGTGGTTATCGCCAATTGAAAAAACTCTTGGACTTTGTATACCAATGATGACGGCAACACAAGAATTCATGAACTTTCTCAAATCGAGACGCACTGGTCTGAAACAAAAGAGCGCCGACTGGCTCTCAGCCAGACAAAAAACAATTGAGGCATCAGAGATTTCTGCCTTGACAGGATCGTCGCCGTTTGAATCACGGCACAGCTTGCTCATGAAGAAAATTCAGCCAACACATATGCTCAACAATGCGGCTTGTACCTGGGGCAATCTGTTCGAGCCGATTATACGCAAGTATTTTGAGCAAAAACATTCTGTTTCCGTTTTTGGCCACAGCATATCTCTTAATCTATCAAGAGAGCATCCGCTTTATCGAAAGGTCACTTGTAGTCCAGACGGATATTTCAAGGATAAAGACGGCAGCTTTATTCTGTTGGAGTTTAAATGTTCGTTCAAGCGAAAAATAGCTATGAACAGAATTCCTAGCTATTATAGCGATCAGATACAAACAGGGCTTGCTTTGAGTGGCGACATGGTCTCCACAGGTTTGTTTGTTGACGGCTATTTCAGAATGTGTTCTTTAAACCAGATTGGTTCAAGTTTAGCTCACAATTCTTTTCTCAACGCCGGGAAAACATACAAGACAAAAAACAATTCAACTCTTGCCTGGGGGGTCTGTTATCTATTCAGTAAACAAAACATCAAGAGCAATCAAGCCGAACTTATTGATCTTGGGGCAACACAAACAATTGCTTTGTTTGAACATGTCATGGGTTTAATAGCCACTAGAGATGTTTGGATTTCTTATGGCAAAATACGAATGGAGTTCACAGCCCGTGACGTAAATGACGAATTTTTACGTTTTAACTCCATGAAAGAAGCGTTCTATAATCCGCGTAGAGAATGGCCGAAACCTGTCGCAATGTTCGCTTGGAAATTGCTCGATCTCACTGAAATTTGGGAGTTTAAAAACCCAGATTTCTTGAGTGGCATTCAAAGATCTGTTGAATGCTTTCATGATAATTTATCAAAAATGAAAGGAAGAATCAGAAATTATACTTACACTGAGGACTCAATTCCAAACACAGGCGATGACAAGGCCGTTTTGGAAGCCTTTCTAATGGAGCAAATGGCAAGGCTTACTCCAGAGTTCAGCCGCATGTAGAATAAAGGATTTTGGTTTTTATTGAAAACAATACGCATGCGTATTGCTTCAATTTCTCAGTGTTAGACAAAGGCGAAACCACAAGTAAGCGGATTTTTGAACTAACCACTATAAATAGAAGAAACATCCCATATATTTCTTAGTTCGACAGATTTTGGTGAAACAGAGTTCTCCTAGGAGTTCTCGCCCTCGCTCCCAGAGGTAAAATGTGGAAATGACAACCGCCTTGTCAGCGGTTAAAGTCCTAGCCTAGGCTAAGCAAAGAACTGCCACCGGCACCCCACTGCAAGGGTTTTTGCCCTTCTTGTTGACCTGTCACGCAATGTCACGCGTGACAAGTAACGCAATGTCACACAACGTGACCCATCTTTTCAAGCATGATCTTCCAGTTTTGTTCATGTTTTTGCATTGATTTTTGTGGAACTTGTAGCTGGAAGTAATTGACAATAGCCCGTTGTGGCCATTTTAATTGTATCTCGTCAAAGATTTTATAGGCTACAAATGGCATAGAGATTCTTTCAGGTAGATATTCTTCAATGAATTTGAAGGAATCAATTACATGCTGTATTTCTTCGGAGGACAAGCAGGCGTAGGGTTCACAAATTTTCAGATGTTTGTTGAGATAGATTTTGAAGTTGTGGTGTCTGGTGGTCATTCTTTTTTTGGTAATTTTGTAATCACCGCCATAGAGTTCGTTATAATCGAATGTCACACCAGCCAGAGGCTCTAATAGCCCGCAGCCCTCACAGTAAAGTTCTGATGAAAACAACATGAGGTTTAATTTGCCGCTGCAGCTTTGGCAAAATTTTATCCTTTCATTCCGAAGGGTGAAAGGTGAGTGTGGGGTATATTGTGCCTCGGAAGAAAGACACTCCTTGATGCGATGAAGGCGTTCTGGTAGGTTTGAACGCCCTATTTCCTTGGTGTGGTTTTCGAGTGAGCGCAGGAGGATAAATTTGTGTTCTTTATCCAGCTCATCTAGTTTGGCTTTGTATTCACCTTTAGTGTCCAAGGCCCGAACAACAGCCAGTTGTTTGGCGAACTTCTCCATGGATATACACCGTATTGTGTATTCAATTGGGCGCAAATGATTTATCCTTCGAAATGTAGAGGTTAAACCCTGAATTTAGTTTCTCAAATCGGACTTGGATGCTGCGGTGAGAAGACTTATCTTTTTTTGAAACTCTTGTTTGACTTCCTTGCGAAGTTCGTTTTTGAGTTTCTCGAGGTCTGGTGATTGTGTTTGAGTGGCAACGTTTTTTGATGCCTTTACACCATCCCTGATTGCACCTTTGAGTTCGTGATATTTTTCCACCTCATGAGTAATTATGGTGAATTCTGTATCACTGATCCTCTTGTCTTCCAGAGCCTTTGAGATTAGCTCATTGACAGTGTTGCGTTTAGCCAGTGCCAGTGTATAGATATTCTCATGCTTAGTCACTTTACGCTCTAGTCTCTTGTTGACAGCTGTAAAGCCAACTGATGACAGCCCACAGAGGGTCGCAACGCCGGCAAGTGCTGGACTTGCAACAATTCCGAACCCAGTCAATGCAGTGGCAAGGGCTCCTGATGACAGCCCGACAGAAAGTGACCCCAGTCCAACCGCTGAGTAATGAACTAATGATTGGGTTCGTTTGTATTTCTTTGCGACTTGCCTGTAGTGCTCGGCTTCGTCAGACAACTCCTTCAGCAAGTCAGAAATCTTTTTTAGCCGGAAGTCTTCTGCATTAATTTGAGTGATCTCACGCATAGGGTATAGCTGTTGTGTCTCGCTGTATTCGGGGGCCGATGGAAGCACATTGGCAGAACTCATGGCGTGGGGTATATATATATTTTTTAATTTATCTCAACTTCAAATTCCAAAGGCCTACCATTGAAGTTAAAGAGGTTGTCATCTTTATCCCGCACAGACAGTGTTATGCTGTTTACATAATCACCGGACGATACGTCACGCAAGACATGCTGTGGTGTTGGTTGGTAATGAACCTTTTCAAAAGATTTTCCACGAATGTCGAAGCGCGCCAACACACTCGAAGGTTTGCCATTTAGCAAGTTCTGTTCTTTGTCAACCAGGTCGCAGTGGACAAAGTAAGTGCTTGGAGATGTAAACCCTTTGACAACTGCACTCCAAAACGGTGTACCACTTATACCCAGAAAATCTGTCAGATTTTTACTAAACGTTACATTATTGGGACTTTTAATTAACATTATTCCTTCTGCTGTGAGTGTATCAACTGTTAGATCAATAACTGGCCTATTCTTTTTTATCTCAATGAAATCTTTTACAAAGTTGTCCACTGTGTAAAACCCTGGAATTAAGAACACTTCAGTAGTCTTTCCAGTACTGTCAGGTGCTGAGATAACCGCTCTTTCTTTCAAGTTGTACCACGAGTTGGTGAGTGAGGCAGATAGGAGCCGGATGTAATTGGGCATCGGAAGTGCGTGATCAAAGTACACCGCGTATGGGTTCGAAGTCGTGACAATTGTCAACACAACCATATCAGATGCGAGTATATATAAGTTTATTTTATTTCAATTTCAAATTCCCAGGGCATGCCTTTGAAGTCAACGAGGTTGCTCTTTTCATCTCTGATCGACAGTGTGATGTCATTTACATGTTTACCAGATCCATCGACACTATGCCAGACGCCATGTTGGGCCACTTGGTAGTTGATCTTCTCAAAAGGTTTTCCGGTTACATCAAAACGAGCCAATAAGCTTGAAGGTTTGCCATTGAGAAGGTTCTGCTCTTTGTCAAGCAGATCGCAGTAGACAAAGTATGTGCCTAGAAGTTTGAAACCCTTTATGGTAAAATTAGGATATGTTTTTATGTCTATATGAAACAATCTTGAGAGATTTGGGGAAACCCATATTATGTATTTTTGTCCTGGGTTTAAAATAGAAAGAACGCCAAGTTCATATGGTTTTGCCTGCAGAGCAATACCCTTTTCTTTAAATTTACCATTTATCATGTCTGCAAGGCTATTAGGAGTAACAAACCCAGGGCCAATGTCAATGATGGTAGTCTTTGGGTTATCACCAGAAAGGACTGCGGCTATTTTCACTTTTTCTGCCAAGTTATGCCACGAATTGTAAAACGAGGCAGACAGGAGGCGGATGTAGTGTGCATTCTGGATCACGTGATCAAAGTACAGAGTGTAGGGGTTCGAAGTTGTGGTAACTGTAAGCACAACCATAGTGTGTATATGTAAGTTTATTGGGAAAAACATTGTGTATAAAATAAACATTTTATAATTATAATTATATACAATCATGTTTGGCGGACGGCCTGGTGGATTTAATCCTAATTCAAATCTTGGTATAAACATCGGCGGCCACAATTACGGACCCCCGCCTCCTTTTTATTCGCCTCCAAATGCCTATACCCATGTAAAGCCAAAGCAACCACCCCCAGATCCTGAAATTGCTTGGTTGAGTTCGCCGGAGGCAGCAAAGCTCTCTGCCGCGGCCAAGGCCAAGGCGACCTCGGACTTCAAAAAGCGTTTCCCTCGCGCCGATATGTCTCACTTTGAAGTTCAAGTAGATTTTGGCGACGACCACAAAACAGCCACAGGGGAAGTGCTTTACAAAGAGGGCCAAGGCTCATTTGCACTTATCACAGAAATAGCCCACAAAGATTGGACTGGCGCCGAAAGAGGCGCTCTTGGCCTTGTCTATGACGGTGGTTTCCCTTATCAGTTATCGTTGGGGCAACAAATGTTATCAATCCCAGCTGTTGCTTTCGCCACCACAATAGACAAAGACATGATGATTGGCGCAATATTAAATGACAAAGAGCAAAAGATTTACGTCACGCCAACTGATTATTTCACAACGAAATACAGAAATATCTTCAGGGACACGCAGATTTCATTCACAACCGCGAAATACGGCCGAAAGTGGCTCGGTGGGCCGCACATGAGTTTTTGGCCGCAACAACTCTCCTTCGCCCTGTGGTGTGCAACAACCGGCTGTGGAATCTCGCGTGACATTCTCTTCGATAAGAACTCCAGTCTATCTTTAACACCACAGTTAAGGTCGTTTTACCGGTTTCACGTTTATTTCACAACAAGGCGAATTCTTTACCAGATGGGCGGGGAACAAAGCGTGAGTGCTTTGCCAGACGACCCTCCATTCAACCAGAAAGACAACAAGTACAACATCGACGCGTACAAGAAGATTTGCATAGAGTTCGGCATCGACCCAAGTTCTGACTTCCGTTACACATACGGCAAGAACCACGGGTTTGGGAATGTCTACATTTGGGAATACGGTGGTGGTCCCATCTCTACCGATTACACTTATCCAGACTCTGATCTAGCTCTGTTCGATGATCAGCGAGTTACTGACAGAAAAGACCCCAACTATCGAGCCAATGGAATTACTTTCGTCCGCAACGATCAAGGGGCGGACACCCAGTTCGAGCACTTTGTGCCAAATTACGCACAGGGGCTAACACAGCCAGGGCTCGCCCGTATGAACCAATCAATCGAGGCCTTTGTGTACTGCATTCTTGGTTCACAAGCCAAAACCCGCAGCAGCATCATTGGAAGAGGAGGCCGGGCCTTCGAAACGCCGAGAGTATTCCTCACCCATCTAGAGGAGGCCATAATACTGAACGACATCGCAACAAGCGTACAGCGATACCAGCTTGCCATCCAAGCAACGAAAGTGCGCTTAGACTTTGCGACAGCACCCGGAAGCTGGCTCATGCCATCGCGCATGATTATCAAAACAGAGAGCGTGATCGGGTATAACAACAATCTACAGGTTGCAACGCAAGGGATGAAGCTGGGCGTAAACAACGATGTTAATCTGGGCACAAAAAAAGCCTCCCTTCGCCACATGGACGGTGGCCCAACAAAGATTAATCCACCAAACAGCCACCCATCAAACCCGATACATAAACAGGCCACACAGGCACAGGGCATCGCACCCAAACCAACACCCACACCACAACCAGCCCCCGTACCCGCACCCACACCCGCACCCACACCCGCACCCACACCCGCACCACAGCCCGACTCACATCACGTCTCCAAGGCAGTCGTTGCTGTGGGAGCGATTGCTTTGGCAGGCATTTTCATTTGGTTGAGATAAATCCCTCCTTTGAGCGCCTAAAAAAGGTAGCCGAAAATGTCGGTAACCCTGGTGATTTTTCCGCCCCCCTGAGCCAAATTTTAGAGACCAAAAAAGGTAGCCGAAAATGGCGGTAGCCCTGATGATTTTCAGCCCTCTAGAGAGTTAAGACTTCGAACGCTTGGTGATCCTTTCAACAAGGAAGGCCACCACGGCAAGGATGAGCAGCCAGGCGTGTTCACCCAGAAAGGAGATGACCGACCCAGCCGCTTTGAAGATGAAGCTCACAATTGAGCCAATGAGGCCAGGCAGGGCGCTGGCTGCTTTTTTGCCAAGCTCTTTAAGCCCATTGCCAATAGCCTTGGTGGCCTTTGCCAGGCCGTTCAAGGTTGCGAGTACCACAGCGCTGATGGTGATTCCAGCTGCCAGAACAATCGCTTGCAGGGTCCATCCGTATTTCTTGAAGATTTCTCTGACCCTCTCTCTCAAAGACAGGCCCCTCTCCCGCACCTCAATTTCTGTATTGAGCCTTGCCAGTTCTTCTCGCCCAGTATCCCGGTCTTCCGCGGCCGCTCTGTCAGAGGGAGAAGTGTCCTCAGCCTCAATCATGCGCTTGTCTTCTGCGATCTGTCGTTCAAGCTCTTCTTTGTTCTGTTTCAGTTCGTCCAGTGGTTTTATGGCGTCCTTTTTTGCTCTAAGTTCCTCTGTGTCTGTTTAAATCCCTTTTTTCAAGCATGATTTCGTAGTTTGTCTGCTTGTTGGGCAGCTTTTCGCACCTTGTCCAGTTCTTTTCGTTTAGCTTGTGCCTCAGCTTCAGCAGCTCTCTTTTCATTTTTCAGTCTTTGTATTGCCTCCGTATCCAGTGACCCATGTGCAGCATCTTCCAGTTCCCGAATCTGGTCATCATACTCTTTGGTTCTATTTCTGAGGGCCTCCGTGTCGTGGCGAATTTTTTGCACACCAGCAGCCTTTTGTTCCAGTTGTTGTAGTTGTTTTTGTTTTGCTTCCAGTTCTTTTTGAGTTGCTTGAAGTGCAGCATTTGTGTCATTGAACTCTTCATCCACAGACTTTCCTAGAGCCCTTTTGATCTCTTTTGGAAGAGAAGTGTCGAGAGTCTTTTCGAAAGCCCCACGGCTTTTTGTGTAAAGAGGATACCATTTGTCTCTAGTATGATATTTTACCTCGATGATGGCTCCACCTGATCCTGGTTTCTTCTCGTACCGAAAATTAAGTTGATTTCTGTCTGCGCTGGTAAACTCTGCCTTAACTTCATCAAAGGCCATATCATTCATTGTCATCACCCGCCGGCCTTGAGTATCCCCCCCAATGAAAGAGGTTTCTTCAGTGCGGGAGCCTTGTTGTTCTGGGGGCAACCTTGTTCTTGTGGCCAAAGGCACTTGTTCACCAGCCGGGGTGGAAGCAGCGTTTGGTTTAAATGGTTGCGTGGTGTTGGGGCCGGTGTCTTGGTCTTTGG
Organism: Dendrophyllia cribrosa; assembly: GCA_024195265.1. Lineage (NCBI taxonomy): Eukaryota > Metazoa > Cnidaria > Anthozoa > Scleractinia > Dendrophylliidae > Dendrophyllia > Dendrophyllia cribrosa. The sequence goes on from JAJLRJ010000010.1 coordinate 18,403,272, forward strand.
CCCATTGTTGGGCTTCTTGCCGTTCTTCTTCTGACATTTGATCCCACCTGACTTCAAAGCTCTCATCGTCATAATCATCGTCATCCCCCTTGTCTGGGATGAGAGGGTCTCTGTCAGTTGTCTCATCAGGTATATCATATCCGCCTTCTGCCATCGTGGGTATATAAATATAAACTAAAAAAAAAAAACAAATATATACCATGTCTGTGCAACCGAATCTACTTCCATCTCACAGTGAAAAGACACTGGGCGCCATGAAGGCAGAGCGAACCGTCAAACGCATCACATTCAACCCTTCTGAGGCCAATCCCGGTGAGACACTGTAAGTCTCGGTGCCCAAGCTGGGCGAGCACGATGTCATTGTGTCCGACTCACTTGCACTGGTGTTTAACATCAACCTAGCCGGAGGGCATGCAAACAACTATCTCGTGCAAAATGTTTCTCGGGCCCTGGTTGACAGGTTCGTTGTAAAGTTTGCCGCCACCACTGTCCAGGACACGGTTGGGTACGACATATTCAAGATCTTCGAAGACCTATTCAAATCAACCGATGAGCGGGAAAATATGCTTATGGAGGGCATCCAGAGTGTTGATTTGTGTAAGATTCGCTCTGGTGCTTGCGATAAGAGGACCTCAGGCGTGGATGCGGAAAACAAGCTGGAGACAATATACAAGAATAAGTATCGCATCAAACTGGATCACCAAATCTTAACTGATCACGGAATCATATACCCTCAAGCGTTATATAACGATCTGGTCTTCGAATTAACCCTCGCCCCCGCAAGCCAAGTTGTCCGGGGCTCAGACACAAGCAAGCTCGTGTACAAGCTGGAAAACCTCCAGCTGGAGTATGAGACGATCAGAAGTAAGAGTCTGGCCGACGAAGCAACAAGCACTTACACTAGTGGTAAGGAGTTCGCCTATGACCTCGCAATGCGAGATCGGGTGCATCCCTTCACAAAAGACGTTGACACTCGGATGAATCTTCGGGTTAACCCACAGCGCCGGTCTCTCAAGGGTATCCTCTTGCTGTTCATCAATCCCTATGTAGCGGGTGCCAGGGACTCTGAGAGCTATTTCAATCCCGACATCACCAAAGTGAAGGTCACAGTCAACGGGGTCCCAAACAGGATCTACAACGAGGGAATCAGTGGTACTGACATGTGGAGAGAGATAACCCGGCATTTTACCCCACACACGGACGGCAGGTTCAACATGAACTTGACCAAATATCTCACAGGCAACAAGTTTGGTCTCTGGATTGACCTGCGGTCCATGGCTGACACAGCCCTGCACGGCAACGGCCAACGGCTCGTCAACGCACAGGATGGCGTGCAACTCGAGATCGAACGAGACGGCAAAGGCTCGGGAACCGCAAACTGCCACATCTTCACCATCTCAGACTCACAGATGAACATCCAGGACAAGCAGCTGGAATCTGTACAGTACTAAGTAAACGCATACACACACGCACAACACACGCACAATACACGTACATATTATATACCCACCAGCCCCATGGCCACAAACAACAAGATCAACTTCTATGCCAAGCCGGCTCCCCTGCCATCCACCAGACCATTATCACACAATGAAATACAAAGACTTCTGGCAAAGGCCCCCTCCCCACCAGTTTACAAACCAACTAATATAGCGATTGGTTATGGACCCAAGAAAGCTACCATTCAACGCACTAATCGTGGGCCCCACTAACTCTGGCAAGACACAGTATCTTCTCTCCCAACTGCGAGGCCCCTTTAGGGGTTGTTTTGATTACATCGTTTTATTCTGCCCCACATTTGTCAAGAACAAGACATACGATGGCTTCGTGAACCGCGATCCGCACATCTTTGTGATTGTCTGCCAACAGCATGAGATCGAAGCCTGGTTGAAACTGGCGAGCTTCTTTTTCACATGCACCAACACTTTATTCATTCTCCATGACTGCGCCGCCTCCAAAGATGTCAAAGGTCGCACGAGTCAGCTTGTCAATCTGGGGTTCAGCGCAAGGCATGACGGCATATTCGTGTGGGTCTTGACCCAGCAGATCACCAGCATTGCCAAGCCATATCGTGATAACATTGCAGCGATCGTGCTCTTTTACACGCCCTCCAGCAAGACCACCAAGGCCATCTTCGAAGACTATGCCGGCGAGCTCTCCCATGAGGAGTACAAAGAGCTTATTGCAAGACTCAAATCCCGCAAGTTATCCCACCTGGTTTTCTCTCTTAGACACCCGTATGGAATTGAGTACAAAGTTTAAACACACATATATACATGCCATGAATGCGCCAACCAGCCTACACAAGCTGTGTGTGCTTTCACAGCTTTTGGATGAATTGCACAAACACACACTTGATGCGCAAAACAAAATTATCAAAGCTGCTGGTGAGGAAGATCTGCGCCTCATGCTTCTCAACAGATATCCATTGCGGTTGAATTCTATGCCAGACACCATGGCGGGGCTTTTACGAGAGCTTGAAACCCTTTTGCCCGACATCAAGAGAATTATTGAAAAATAAAAAACAAACACATATGTATACCCTGATGATGGCAGAAGCCGCTGAAGACCAGGTCGACTTGAACGAAGTAATGCAGATGCTGGAGGCCACCCCTGGTACCGCACCTCCAACAGGGTTAGTTGGTGACAATAGCATTCCTGCCAAACGTGAGAGTCTTGCAATCCTTGTTTCAACTGGTAAAGCAAAAGAAGCTATCGGCGTGCAGCTCACACACGATCATGTGGCGCGGCTGTCAGACAAGGACGTTGAGAAGTACTGCAAAAGGTACGAGGCCTAAGTCGGCAGCAAGACGACCGAATCCCTAATTGATTCAACTATCACGCTCGCGACCAAAGGCATTGGCCTGGTGGCCACGATTGATGATGCCAATGAGTTGCAGCAAGAAATCAAGAACAACTACATCATCAACCATGAGCTGGCAAATCTTGCTGGGGATCTTGCCCTGCGATGCGGACGATGGCTGGCGCTTGCCATTGCTGCTCTCATCACAACAAAACACATCAAGTTTGAACGAGATCCTGACAAGGCTAATTTGATAGAATTGGAACCCCCACCCCAACCCACACATCCAACCAGAGACAGTGAAGGTTACCCACTTGAGGGCTTTGATGAAGTTGGGCTGGGACCTGTGTTGACCTCGCAGGAACCTTGAAGGAACCTGACTGGAACCTGACTGGAACCTGGCAGCACACTTATCACAAGATAAATTAAAAAAAACATATATATACCCACGATGGCCACACCACTCGAGACGATCCCTGAAGAAACTCCAACTCCAACTCCAACTCCAACTCCAACTCCAACTCCAACACCTGCACGTGTTACCTCTGAGACCCCGAAAACAAAGCCTGCAACAGAAAAGAACCCCGGCCGCGTTGCTTCTGGCAAAAGGCTAGCAGAACGCAACCGCCTGGCCCGTGAAGCAAAGAAAAAGGCCGAAAAACAAAAGCCTGCACCATCAACAAGTGGGGCAACAAGTGACACAACAAGTGGGGCAACAAGTGACGCAACAAGTGACAGCGACAGCAACTCAATCTTTTATATTCTGGGGGTTGCAGGGTTGGTTGTATCTGCTGCTGGTGTTTATTACCAACGCGAAGCCATAATGCAAAGGTTCGGACGCAAATCAAACACACCAACAGCAACACCCGCTGCCATACCAGCAGCCACACCCGCTGCACCACCAGCAGCCACACCACCAGCACCATCCCCATCTAGAATTCCGGTAAGACAAGGAATAAAAAAAAATGGAATAAAAAAACATATATATACTGACCATGAATCTTTTCAAGATTGTGTTTGATGTTGCTGCAATCGGAGGGGCGATTTTTTATTGGCTGAATTAAACATGACCGCCTTTGTAGCAATTGGCAGATTGGCAACGAACTTCGTGGATAACCACCTGTTACCTAGACCTAACCCGTGGCCGAGGCCGAACCCGAGGCCAGTGTTCGTACCCGAGCCCGAGCCCGAGGCCGAGGCCGAGACCGAGACCGAGACCGAGGCCGAACCCAAGATCGAGTCTAAGTCAGAAAAATTAAAAAAATCATATGTATACTGGACACAAACCATGTCTGACAACAAGCTTGTGAAGTCTATCCTTGACGCCGCAACAATCACTGGCCTTATCGCCGGTATTGGTTGGATTGGGAAAAAGACCATCAAAGAAAACTTCACTGCCGACCCCAGTGCAAGCTTGATGAACTACGTCAAGTTCACAGCCGTCATGGCTGGCACCATCGCGCTGAAGAAATATCTCGAGGACCAGAAAATCCTCCCAGACAACATATAAAAAAACATATGTATACACACGACCACAATGGCTTCGATTGCAATAATGGCCCTTGGCGCTGTTCTTAATGCGGCCGCTTTCACTGGCGGCAATTATCTCGCGAAATATCTGTCTGGCGATAACGGAAAGGCAGCAATGGATGAGAAAATCCGACATGACCACGCCCTGGAACAATACCAAGCGGCTTACGCCAAATACCAGAAGGACCGCACCAAGCTCCTCGACTGGATTGCAGCCAACGATCGGGAAAAACACCAAGCTAGCAAAAACTTCCAAACCACCGACCAAGCCCTGGCCTTGTATAACCAGATGCACCAAACACAACCAGATAAACAAATCAAAGACTACAAAGAGCCTCAGTTCTCTGACTTCTACAAGCCCAGCCCACGACAACAGACTGGTGAACTTGTGTTCCTTGGAGGCACCCTGTTTGCGGGCGGGTATGCGGCTTATCGCTTTCTTTAAAAGTTTTTAAAAGCTTATATATACCACCATGAAGGCCCCAAACTATACATTCAAAGGAGCCCTCTGCATCACCGGAGTTTTAAGCCTCACTTGGCTTTGGCTTAAAGGCACCTGGATATTACTGGAAAAATATTCCCAGCTGCTGCATGAGGAAAGACTAAACCAGACGTACTTACAATTTGCTCTCATGGCGGGCAAAGAAAACATTGAAAAAGATATTGAGAGCGTTGATAAAAAGATTAAAAAAATTAAAAGATTCTTAGCGACGAAAACGCGACTCCATTGGAACAACGCTTTCAAATCTTTAGATAAAGATAAAGCTGTCCGTGACCTTCTCTTTGTAATGCTGGAGGAAGCAAATGAGCTTTAAACTTTTCAATCCATAAATATATATATGGAGGCCAAATTATCAAAGATCTATTACAGTCCGAAAGGGTATTGGAAAGGACTTGCCGCTGTGAAAAAGCTAGCTGCAGCAGCTAAGGTCTCTGATGATGTCGCAAAGAAATGGCTGGTCAAACAAGCCCTTTGGCAAGTTTACCTCCCGGCGCCACGCCATATCCCTCGGCCCAAGTTTGATGTCTCATTACCCAATGCAGTGCATCAAGCAGATCTTCTCTTCCTGCCCCACGACAAACTTCCTCATGGGAGAAAGGTGTACAAATACGCATTAACCCTTGTTGATGTGGCTAGCCGTTTCAAAGTAGCAGAGCCTCTCACTTCGAAAGAGTCTGAAGAGGTGGCTAAAGCGTTTGCACGGATTTAAAGACGAGGGCCTTTGAAGTGGCCTCAACTCTTGCAAGTTGACCCTGGGAAAGAGTTTACGGGGGCTGTGACAAAGGCCATGGAAAACAACAAAACGACCATTCGTCGCGGGCGGGTTGATATCCACAGAGACCAAGCAATTGTGGAGAGATTCAATCGCACCCTGGCTGAAAGACTGTTTGGTTATCAGTATGCCGTTGAAATGAATATGTCCTCTGGCCGGTCGACTGCTTGGGTTAAAAGGCTGCCAGAGGTTGTCTCGGCCTTGAACAATGAAGTAACAAGACTAACTGGCAAGAAGCCAAAGGATGCAATCAAAGAGAAAGCAATATCCTCCAAGCCCGCGACTCCGTATGCTAGGCCTGTTGGGGTCTATGAGAAGAAGCTCCCTCCCCGGGTGAGTGTGAGATATTTGTACCAACCTGGTGAGCTAGAAGGGGGTGGGAGGCGTGCGACCGATCCCATCTGGTCTTTGAAGGTCTTCAACGTTGAGATAGTTGTCACCAAGCCGAATGAGCCAGTCGTGTATTATCTCTACGACGGCCCTAAGAGAGGGTTTGTTCGTGAGGAGTTGATGGTTGTGCCGCAGGGCACTCAGTTACCACCAGCTGGGCTCTAGAGCGTGTCTTTGTGCCCGTATGCCAGCGTGTGAACACCATCATCCTTTATCCAGCGCTTAGAGTCAAAGGGAGAGAGCGTTGTCTTGGTGATGTGCTCACCGAAGATTTGGTGGCCTTTGCTTCTGAGCCTGTTCATCCCGTGCTTGAAGGTTCTCATGTCGAAGAAGGCGTCCTTGTAATTCTGGTGGGTGATCTCTTTCTTTGTGACAACCTTGGTGGTGCCCTTTGCCTTCTTGATGTTTTTGTCGTCATCCAGAAGTATGGAGTACATCTTCGAGCGAAGACACGCAACCTCCGAGATCGGCTTACCCGCGCATTCGTCCTTCATCTTGCCGATGACCTTCTTGTTAAGCTGGCTGTGGAGTGGATGGTCCTTGGGATAATCGCTTGTGTCGTAGAGTTCGTCCCGAAGGTTCTCCATGTCTTTGTAGACATCCTCCGTCTTGATCTCGAGGAGTAGGGAGTCTGTGTCTGTGTAGAGCAGGTCTACTCGCTGACCATATTTCAGCTTGAGATGGTTGTAATAGAAGTCGTACATCAGTGTTTTGGAGAGATCAAGGATGCACATGCCTGTGTAGACTGGGCGGTTGAAGAGGATTTTCTCCCTCTGCATCTGGATACCCGCCAGATTGCTTCCAAAGATCGCTGCTCTAGTAAACAGCGGGCTTGCGATAAGCTTTCTAATCTTGTCTTGCTCGTGCGGCCGGACAAACTTCATGTCGATTCGATTTCTGAGGTTCTCCATTGTCTTACCGAAGACGGAGTTGTTCATGAGCTTGAAGAAGTTCTTCTCAAAGTCGGAAGTAGCCTTCTTTGATAAGGCCCTTTGATAAGGTGACATCCATTCCTTTGGGACGACTTGCTTTTCTGGGGCTAGAGGATAGGCGTTGTGCTCATCGTGCAGCTCCTCGGGGTACTCAAGATCAACCTCGAGGATGTAACCTATCCTTTCTGTTTGGCCTCCACTTCCTGATCTGGTGAACTGTTGGAAAGACAGGGCACCATGCGAAGTTGCCAACTGGGAGAGGCTGACTCATGGCCCACCCATAGAGATTGTTCGCGTCGAGATACATGATGTAACTTGACTCTTCGTTGGTTTTGTAGTCGCGAAGATATTTATTGTTGGCCTTGCAGTGGCGCCTGCTCTTCATGGATATACCACCTCGCAAGCCTCTTTCAACAAAGAGGTGCATGTTGATGTCTGTGAGCAGCTCCAGGTTGATTTTCGTATACTTGAGAAGGGCATCCCAGGAAAGGCCCGGGCTTGTATAGTAGTGTGCCGGGTCAAGCTTGTAGTGCTTCAAACATGTTTTTCGGAAGTTTTCGAAAACATCGGCCAGAAGAAGCACATCTGTCTCAAGGTAGAGGTCGTGGTACTTTCCAAGCGTCTTGCATCCAAATACCTCCCACACTTTTTGCGCGTGGGCGTATTCTTTATCTGAGATGCCTTCCTTCTTGAGCTCGCTGTAGAAGGCATCCTTCAGCGGGAGAGAGGCCTCATCGAATCGAGTCCAAGAGTCCATGTATTCGTAAGGGTAAATCCCTTTTTGCAGGAGAAGGCTACGCTTGGCTTGGTTCTTCTCGTGGCTTGCCGTGATTGTGAAGGACTCTGGCTTGTTTGCTTCAACCAGGGCACTGAGGCTTGACTGCATGAACTGCAAGCTGTCAATGAACCTCAGCTTACCAAGAGAGAAAGAGATGTACTTCTCCATGTTGTTTGGGATGCATTTCAAATCAGAATGCACGTCTGCAATACCACTCATGATGTGATGCGCATCATAACCCTTCAAGTTGTGAAAGATTACCGGGATTATTTCCGTTTTCGGGTTGGTTCGGAAATAGTTGATGTTGCAAGCACTGTGAGCCGCACCCCGATATTTGCCTGTGATGTGGTAATGATCTTTGACTGCGTCTCGAACAGAGTCTTGGATTAGAGACTCCCCACAGAACAGACAATCGGTCTGCTCTAATGAATTCTCAGGGGGAGCCTGCCTTTTGTTTCTTGGTCCGATAAATGGAAACGCTTCCATTTCACCATCATAGTGCTGGATGTAAGTTTTGAATGTCTTTTGGTAGCATTTGTTGGTGTGCCGATGAACGAAGCCCAAATATTCTCCTGTGTCTGGGTGATAGACCTCAATGGCATCCCTGTGGTTCTCCTTGACGAGAGACTTGTCACAGATGTGGCAATCTGTTGCAAGGTTGAAATCTGCCCAGTCTGCTCTTGTCATGGAGAGTGGTTCCTTGCGTTGCAGCTCGTCTCTGATCACTCCTTCCAGCTGTTGAAGGCTGTTAAGAAAGACTGGCACAGCGTCCTCCCCTCTGTATAGATAAGGCCCCTTTGTCTCTCCATCAGAGCGAACAGCTAACATGCAGAACCCGCAAGGTTTATGTACGGATGTTGCAGTGGTGCTGCTCTGTTGGGGATCTGGTATGCAGCCGTGGACTTTTTCGACAATGCTTTCGAAGTCAGCATAGATGACCCAAGGCTTCTTCATCCGATTCTGGAAGTTCTTGAAGTAAAGGAAGTTTTCACCTTCTTTTGGTATTTCAGCTCGTACCGGCCTACCGCTGACTCCCCTGCAGTAGAAGAGATGATCGGTGAGAACCCGTTCTGAAGAAAAGGCTTGGAGGCACCTGTCACAGTGATGCATACGGCGCACTACATTGTACTCACTGTGTAGGAACCTGCTCATGCTCTTGATGTAGCAGTAATGCGAGGTGTGCCTGTTTGTGAGCATCATCAGATTGATCCTTCGCAGATTGGGGTCATCTAACTCACTGACTCTGATTACAACCACCTTATTGTTCTGATATCCATAAATGTTGATTGCAAGGTTGTTTTGACGCTCAACCTTGGATATCTGACTCAGTGGTGTTGGAAAATCAATTCCAGTGAAGTCTAGGCCATCATCAGTGGGATAACTACCTGGCCGGTTTGTGTTAACATTTACAGGGAACAATGCTGATCGCAGTGCCCAGCGGAGACACTGGTTATCTCTGTTCTTCACATTGATGATGGCCTGCTTTGGTCTGAGTTTTGATGGGGTTGGGATAAATGTGCCACCTCGTAGTGGTTGATACATCCCGAACTCAAGGTAAACAGTTTTGATTTTATCAATCACCCAGCCAGAGCCCATCTGCTGCCATCTGGCAATCTCTTCCTTAAAACCATTGACAATGCCTTCCAGGATGCCCTCCTCTCGCAGCTGATAGATATGTGTTACAATCAGTGGGTTAACGTTCCAAAAGAAGTGATCAATTTCTCGATTGCCATCGCCTTCCATTGAAAAGTGAACATCGAATGACAAAGTGACCTTCACTCCACCAAGCTCTGTAACTTCGCGTGCTATTGTCTGGATAATAGCCGCCCTATTAGCTATGAAGAATGTATTGAGGTCCTTGATTTGATAGTCATCAGGGACGTTCATCTTGTAGCCATGCAACCAATCACCAAAGTAGTCTTGGTTCCTTGGGTTAAAGTCAAGACCTTGAGCCGCCATGTTCATATCGATCTGCTGTGCCATTGCCATGTGGGGTGGGTATATACAGGGGGTGTGATTTCTCCAATTGGTAATACCTCCCTGTGGAGGTGATCTCGTACCGGAGCAGCATATATAAACAGAGTAGAGTAGAGTAGAGTAGTATAGGGGGTTGGTGCATTCGGGATCACCCAAAATAAGCCCCCAAAGGCCCGAATTACCGCCCCCACGGATGAATGCAATGAATCCGTGGGGCGGTAATTCGGGCCTTTGGGGGCTTATTTTGGGTGATCCCGAATCACCAACCCCCTATACTACTAATGCTAATGCCAGTCAGCCTGCTATCTTGTCCATTATACCATGCATAGGGCCTCTGCACATTTTCTTGAATGGAAGAGAAACAGTATTTAAATGTTTCATTGGTTTCTTTGAAATTATCCATAACCAGCTTTTCCAGAGGAGCAAGCTGTCCAAATCGCCAAGACCTTGGCGCATAAGCCTTGTCCTTGAAGTTGTTTATGGTGGCTGGCTGATCATCAGGGAAGCTGTAAAAGAAAAGTTTAAATTCAGTAAAGATACAGAATATATGACTTTACTGAACCTAGTTGACAACTACATACCACTTGTTCTGACAATTTATAGCACAACATTCAAGCTTAATAACTATTTGGAATATTTCAATGCAATGATAAGAATATGGACCATGTTTACATGCCTTGAGCGACACCATTATGACAAAGCCCCGCTTGTGTGGTTAACAATGTGTACATATTGGGGGATTCATAATCCTGATCTCTACCTGATGCTACGTTTATTTCTAATAATGTTTGACGAGTATCCAGTTGAAAATGCTCACAGCATTATTCGAGACACAGCTGAACAGTTACGGCAGAAAGCAAAAGCCTCATTTCAGGCAAAGGCAGCTCAGCACACACTTAAATCCTATTTTTCCCCTCCCACTTCCTTCACCTTCTCTCAAAACCAGCTATCATATCTGAAGACCAAGTGTGCAGACTTACTTGCATCCACATTCATAAAGATTGGCCAGAACTCAGGGAGGGTGGAATTTAAAGGCAAGGGAAGGAACTTAAGGGTGGTTTTGCCACGGGTCTTTGGTGGAGACCCTGTTAAAACTAATGTACTTCCTATGGGATATTCTCATTAAAGAAAGCCTGATCCTGAAAAGATTTGTGACATGCAAAATTGTACAGTGATGGATGATACTGAGTGGGTGCTTTTTGAAGGGTGTTCTCATTCATTTGACCAAATTTGTCTATCAGGAATTTCTTACTGCCCTTTATGTCAAGGTTTTTTAAAAGGAAAAAGCAACAAGCCTGGCAACCACAGCAAAGAATGCTATTCTTAATCCTAAGGAAAGGAACATTGAACAAAACAAAGAGAGTGAATGCAGTGCACCAAAAAGTGAAGGTAGTTCTAATGACACATTAGGGAATCCTAATATACCTGAATTGGAAGCAAAGGATGTGGAAAATGATATTGCTGCAATTAATAGCCGTATTTCTGCCTTAGCACCAATCATGCCACCGTCTCAACAGAAACAGCAACAGCAGTTACATCAACAAACAAAAGCAGTCACAGCAGTAAAACCACGCCATTGCAAGCAGTGCGGACATCCAGTTAAAGGCCACAAACGACCAAAAGGTGAAAAGGCCAAGTGTGAGCAGTGTCCAAGTGGTATATGTACTAACATTCCTGGCAGCAGCAGATGTAACTGTGAGTGGCATCGTAAGCAATCACAGCAGCAACCAACAAACACACAAACACCGCCACAGCAACAACCCATACAACCATTGGCATAGCAACAGCAACAGCTACATGTACAGGTACAAACACTTGTTCCTCAAGTTACGCTGCAAGGAATGGCTACTACCACCACAAATTTGCCAATCTATGAGTTTTGGTTTTCCACAAGGTAGTAATACCTGTACCATCATTGCAGCAATTGGTGCAAATAAATTAATTTTTGTCAGGCCAATTAAACATACCATCAAGTGAAGGCAACATTTTGAGATCAGTTTCATCATTTGCTAACAGTATTAAGGATGGAAATATTATCTACAGTCAAATCAACTTACCACAAGGCCAAGTCAACCTAGATGTCAAAGAGGCTCTGGCCACAAGGACTGATCATTTTTCCTTGACAGTTAGTGAAGACCTTGGATTATTTTCCACTGCCTGTTTAGAAATCAAATTGATGGAAATTTGTCAGGTGCAAGAACAATCCTCGGTAGGAAAAAAGATGGCGACTGGTACATTTACCCATAATTCTTAGCGCACAAAAACCTTAACAACGTTCATAAAAATGTAAAGAAAAGTTATAAAATCTTCAAACCTAGTCTACACATTGTCCTTAGAACTGGAACAAATATTGTAAAAATTTGGCTTTCTTTGTGCCTTATGTGCTGTGTTAGGTCCGCAAGGTATTGTGGTAAAATGAACAGCCGCCATCTTTTTTCCTACGGTGGATTATGTGCGGTTATGATAGTTCCCCCCGACAAATCAATGCTCCTTTGTTTTGACCCTACACAAAGGAAGATTGGATTATTTGAAAGCCACAAACATGGTGCAAATGGAGGGTTGATTGCAGTTGGCCATTATCATGATATAAGTGGATTTGTTCTGTATCTAGTTAATATGTTTTCTCATGAATGGCACACTGGCATTCCGGGAACAAACATTGCTGTTCTTAAGAAACATATTCAGTTGTTTTAATGGCAAACAAATCAGAACAAAACTCTGTGTGAACAGAAGGGAAATTACTGTTAACATATAAGCTGACATGTAAATGTGAAAAAAAGTTCAATTTAGTTCTAAAGCTATTTTTTGCAGCAGTTATGAAGAGGAATCTGGACAATATGTTTACTTTTTGTTCATTTCATTGTATTTTCATGCTGGGGATCTAGGTTGGATTTTATTTTATTAGTCTACGTAATAACACAATAAAATGTAAACAAACGAAGTAACACCCCAAAACCTCTAAATTTAGTGCGATTGCTGTGTCTTATTTGTTTCTTTATCGAGAAATGGTGCTATTATCACAATATCAAGACATTTAAAAGAATAATCCTTAAAGAAATCTTAAGCACGAATGCATGATAAAGAGAGCTTTCGATTTATATAGCAGACGATTTTTAACAGTTAAAAGCGCAACGTCTTATTATCGTACAGGCGTTTCTCGCTGCATTTATCATTAGTTAATGCTGAGGAACAAGGCCAGAATTTGAGTTATACGTATCGGCGAGAAGGAGAAATGTGAATTTCAAAACATAACCGAAGAAAAGTTAACATTATTTCTCATTAAGAACGTTTCGTGATTTTACCATCAAGTTATAAAAAATACTTCACTACATTTAAGGACATACCAGATGTAGTGATTTGTCCGCTGAGCTCCTCACGTTGTTGAAACTTGGGCTCATCCTCGGTGTAAGAACCTGTGAAACTCATGAGTGACGTAAAACAAAGAAAACAAAAGGCATAAAACAATAGAGTCAACTGGGAATGCAATACTACAAAGGTAAGAAACAAAGGAAAAAGTCACAGGTTCTTACACCGAGGTAAACCCGAAACTTGGGCATGATGTTTTGGCGCGTAACAACATTCAGCCGCCATCTTGTCTTTGTTGTGTTGCTTAACACAATAAAAGGCTGGCCCATCAGCGGCGCATCTAGACCAAAATACACTGTTTCATTTTCAGCAATTTCAGAATACCCCGCCACTTATTTACATATCCTAGAACGTTTTATAGAACGAGGTATAAAAACAAAAGGAACCATTCTTATTCAACGAGATGCAAATAAGTGGCGGGGTATTCTGAAATCTAGCCAAGCGAGAAATTCGGCCACGAAATGTTGTACAGTGCGTAAACAATGTACACAGAAAGGCTCTCCTCGTACTCACTGGCCCATAACGACCCATGCGCATGCAAATTTCCTTCCTGTTCTCATTTCATAAATGAATAATGGTGACATGTTCCGCCAAAATAGTAACATTTCTCTTCGCTTATTTCTACGTTATATCGCCAAATGCCACAAAATATACATCTCAGTTAGATAAAAAGATTCTATAGAGCAAAACAAAAGGAATTTCTTGGAGATAAAATGCAGGATTGCAAGGATTGAAGTAGATTACAGTTTAGTTTGAAATCAACGCTGCCCTTCTTTGTTTGAGAAGCACTGTCAAGCGTGGCGTTTATCTCAAACCAAAATGCGTGCGCTATAACCGCTACGTCTATTTTGAGCTTCTTCACTTAGTTGCATTTGCTTAGTTAATGTATGTGAGAAGGAGAAATAAATTGTTTATTGGTCATAACTTTTGAGTCATCTGTTGGCTACTAATGTGCAATTATTGAGCAGAAACATTACGCAGCCTCTGTCTTCGTGAATATTTTGGGTATCTTCGGTATCAGTCGTCGCACTTCGTATATACTCATTTTATAAATGAATACTGATGACACTGTTCCGCCAAAATAGTAAAATTTCCCTTCGTTTATTTTCGCGTTATATCGCGAAATGCCACAAAATATACAACTTAACTGGATAAAAAGATTCTATAGAGCAAAGCAAAAAGAATTGCTTGGAGATAAAGTGCAGGATTGCAAGGATTGAAATGGATTACAGTTTTGGTTGAAATCAACGTTGCCCTCCTTTGTTTGAGAGGCACTGTTAATCGTGGCATTTATGTCAAACCAAAATGAGTACGTTATAACCGCTCTGTCTATTTTGAGCTTCTTCACTTAGTTCCATTTGCTTAGTTAATGTATGTGAGAAGGAGAAATAAATTGTTTATCGGTCATAACTTTTGAGTCATCTGTTGGCTCCTAAGTTGCAAATATTGATGCAGAAACATTACGCAGCCTCTTCGTGAATATTTCGAGTATCTTTGAAATCAGTCATCGCACTTCGTATATACTCATTTCTTAAATGAATACTGATGACACTGTTCCGCCAAAATAGTAAAATTTCTGTTCGCTTATTTCCATGTTATACCGCCAAATGCCACAAAGTTTAAAACTTAGTTAGATAAAAAGATTCTATAGTGCAAACCAAATGTAACTGTTTGGAGATAAAGTGCAGTATTGCAAGGATTGAAGTGGATTACAGTTTAGTTTGAAATCGACGTTTCCTTTCTTTGTTTGAGAAGCACTGTCAATCGTGGCGTTTATCTCAAACCAAAATGCGTGCGTTACAGCCGCTCCGTCTATTTTCAGCTTCTTCGCTAAGTTGCATTTACTTAGTTATTGTTTGTGAGATGGAGAAATAAATTTTTTATTGGTCATAACTTTTGAGTCATACGTTAGCTCCTAAGGTGCAATTATTGAGCAGAAACATTACGCAGCCTCTTCGTGAACAATTCGGGTATCTTCCGTATCAGTCGCCGCACGTCGTATATACTCATTTCATAAATGAATACTGATGACTCTGTTCCCCGCTAAAATAGTAAAATTTCCCTTAGCTTATTTCCACGTTATATCGCCAAATGCCACAAAATATACAACTTAGTTAGATAAAAAGATTCTATAGAGCAAAACAAAAGGAATTATTTGGAGATGATGTGCAGGATTGCAAGGAATGAAGTGCATTACAGTTTAGTTTGAAATAACCGTTGCCTTTCTTTGAGAAGAACTGTCAATCGTGGCGTTTACCTCAAACCAAAGTGGGTGCGTTATAACCGCTCCGTCTATTTTCAGCTTCTTCCCTTAGTTGCATTTGCTAAGTTAATGTTTGTGAGATGGAGAAATAAATTGTTTATTGGTCATAAGTTTTGAGTCATCTGTTGGCTCCTAAGGTGCAATTATTGATGCAGAAACGTTACGCTGCCTCTTCGTGAATATTTCGGGTATCTTTGGTATCAGTCGTCGCACTTCGTATAAAATCATTTCATAAATGAATACTAATGACACTGTTCCGCCAAAATAGTAAAGTTTCTCTTCGCTTATTTACACGTTGTATCGCCAAATGCCACAAGATATACAACTTAGTTAGATAAAAAGTTCTACTGAGCAAAACAAAGACAAACATTATGTCTAGACATAATCTTTTTTATGTCGGGGCGTGTTCATTTGATAACCCGTTGGGAGGTTAGTACCAGGTACGAACGTTAACCAATAATAAGTTAGGGAGTTTGCTATGTCAAAACCAGGAACACTTTCTTAATTCGTCCTTCTATCCCTCGCCATGCGAACGTCAAATGCGCCAGAAAATATTTCTCTTCGTTGCGACAGGCCAAAGTTTAAGGCAAGTTTAAAATTCTTTACACTCTCTTCTTTGTTATTATTTTGGTGTCCAGTTTAAGTTAGTATTTCGAACCTTGCACTTAGTATATCCCTAGTATGGCACCAACACGAGTTCACTCCTTCTCGGTCACTCCTTTGTCCATCATCTGTTTAGTTTTCTTGTCGCATATTTCGGTCGCGATTTCCATGATAACTTTAACTTGGGCGATGACATTCTTTTCAAATGGCACGGGATAGGGGGAAGGACAGTTGCCAAAACTAGGCAGTTTGACCTTGGAGTTGTGAAATCATTCGCCCCCGATATTATCATTTTACAGCTTGGCACAAACGACTTGACGGTGTTATCTGGCGTTATCTGCATTTTATTTGAGGAGCAGTGTATTTCTTTTGAGGTTCAAATTTTATTTAACCAGGCCTATGTCATGTATGTTTTTGCCTTGCCTCTTATTTTAATGTTGCGAATTTTTTTCACTTGGTAGGCTTATTTTTGTTGGTCCGGTGGACCGCATATATTATTTACGATCTCGTATCATTAATGGCCTTGGTATTATGTACACTGTCCTTCCACTTTACCATTTGAGTGTACAACCTCTTTTGACCATCCCCGCTTTTAGGGGAAAGGGTCCAATGCACTCGGTACTGTGATGAGGCGTCAGCTTATTGTTTTGTTGTGCGAATCAGCACATTTATTTGTTGAACTTGACTCCTGCTCTCTCACGTTTTTGACTTATTATGATCTTTTTATTTTAAGCATATTTTTCAGTTTGTGCAAAATTGATACCTGTAATTGTTTGAAAATTGCTGCCTTAGCTGTTCGTCTGAACACGGATTTCAATATTTTGTTCTTGCGTCTTAAACGAAGCTCCTCTCAGGCTATCGGTCTTTTCTCCAGACAACAATAGACGATCGATTTGTCAAAAATGTCTATAGCTATGTGCTTTTCTTAATTTTGCTGTATTGTTGTCTTATGCTCCCATTTTGCCAATTCCCTTTGTAAGTTATGCCTCCTAGAAAACGTGCAGCCGTTGCGACTGATCGTCCGAAATGGGCCAAAAGGACAAAGAACAACAGGCCGTCAGAGATGAAGGAAGTTACACCTCCAGCTGTTATTTCCACCGGAAGTCATTCCCAGAATAACAAGCACAGCTCTTTGTACGTCGGAGTTTTATCCAGCACCATTTCTGCCGCCGTTTTCCAAGCAATCCAAGCTGCACTTTCAGGGGATAACCTGGCTGCCATTTTAAAGAACAGTGTTCCTGACAGCTCCAATCATGTGCTACATGTACCTTCCGTTGAGGACGAAGTTCGAGCCATCACCGAGGACAATAGCTTGTCAGGTATCGGAGGCGTTCCTGCTAACGCGGGTCGAGGTGATCCACAACCCCAGCAGATTTTTACCAGTATTGCCGTGGGTCTTCCCTCCCGGGTTAGTGCTAAACTTAAAAGCAAAATATAGGCGAACGAATATATAGATTTTGGGGCATTGCTATTTTCTTCCCCTCAAAATGAAGGCAAATATTCATTATCTATGACGCCTTTGGCTGGGCCACAACGCACGCCACAGCTCACTCTCGAGCCCTCCCACTCCAACAAATAGATTAATTCTATACATCAATGGGCTTCGGCTTTTAACATTTTTGTCTCAGTTTATGCGGAGCGCTTCTCTAGTGAACCTCCCCGTTTGATGAAGTTTGTGAAGTTGTGCGAGATTTGGCCTTTAAATCAGGCGATTGGTCTTGGTATGACGAACAATTTCGTTATATAAGATAATCGAATCCAGCTCTTTACCCATGGAACCAAATCCATTGGGAATTATGGCTACGAGCTGCCAATACTTTTCGTAAGCCGCAGTCGTTCACCAACAAATTTCAAACCCAACCTCGTCAGCGCTTTCGACCTCCCCCTTTTCTAAAGGTAACTTGCTGGGCCTTTCAGGCCGGGAAGCACTGCTCTGGCTGCCAATATGACCACTCCTGCTTTAAATGTGGCGCAAAACACCCAGGCAGGCAGTGTGCCACTCAAAACAATACAACCCGTTTCGGAGGTAAGGGTAAAGGAGGAACGACTCAAACATTGTGTTATACACAACCCCCCGGTTACCCCGGTAAAAGTGGATCGACTTGAATTTTCCTACATGGCTATGACAGGGCGTTAGCTCATTATCTTATTGACGGTTTTCGTTTTGGTTTTCGAGTTCATTTTGTTGGTAAACGGCTGGCTTACGAATCTCATAATCTTAAAAGCGCCATAGATCAACCTGATTTAGTTAAAGCCAAGTTAAGTAAGGAATGCGCAGCTGGGAGAATTGTTGGTCCTTTTACAACCCCGCCCTTTCCCAATTTTCGTACATCCCCTCTCGGCATTGTCCCCAAAAAAGATCCGTCCGAATTTCGTCTCATTCATCACTTATCTTGCCCATGGATTTAAGTTCGAGTTGTTCTATCTTTGAAACTGTATCAACTGCACTTCAGTGGATTTCTATCCACCATCTCGGAGCTAAATCCGTTTTACACATATTAGACGATTTTCTCTTCATTGCGCCGACCAAAGACCAATGCAGACGGGACTTGTCGAATTTTGTTTCTTTGTGCGAATATATTGGCGTTCCTCTCGCTCCCGAGAAAACAGTAGGGCCGGATTCAGTTTTGCAGTTTGCAGGAATAATTTTAGACTCCGTACGCATGGAGGCGCGCCTTCCCGATGATAAGCTGGCGAAATGTCGCCAGTCATTGATTGATTTTCTCGCTCGGAGGTCTGTTTGTTTAAAAGAGCTTCAATCACTATTGGCTTACTCAATTTCACATGACTCGTTGTTGTACCCGGTCGGGCGTTTTTGCGTCGCTTAATCGATCTTATAAAAGGGGTTCGCAAGCCCCATCATCACATTCGTCTCTCAAAAGGCGCAAAGCTAGATATTGCCCTTTGGCTTAGATTTTTGAAAGATTTTAATGGCAAATCCTTTTTTATTGATGACGTCTGGGAGACATCAGACACTCTTAAACTCTATACCGGTTCGGCTGGTTCGATCGGTTTTGGAGCTGTTTTCGGCAATCGTTGGCTGCATGGTCTTTGGCCGGCCTCTTGGAAGACCTTCAATATAGCTGTCCCGGCGTAGCCAATCAATAAAAATCTGTACCGGTAAAAATCGATAAAAATCGATTGGTAACGTTAATCGGTAGAAATAGATAAAACAATTCGGTGTGTCAAATCGATGTTATCGATTTTGTTTGATTTATCGATTTCTAACGGAAAACGTTCTTTGTTTGTTTTTGGTATAAAAATAGCTGGTATACAATGAACAAAATGTACTTATTCAATTAAACATGTTTACTTCACCATTTGTAACGTGAAGGAGTTGATTTTTTTCACGTTCACAAGAAATACGAAACGATAAACATAACAAGGCAAACGATAAATGCAGAAAAAAATTTACATTGTACCAGGTACGAACGTTAACTAATAAGAATTTAGGGCGGAGTTTGCTATGTCAAAAGCAGGAGCACTTTCTTAATTCGTCCTTCTATCCCTCGCCATTCGAACGTCAAGTGCGCAAGAAAATATTTCCCTCCACCTCCCCTATCACCGTCCAACGGGTTCTCAGTATTGTCTTAATTCTCTAAATTTCGATTAGTCTTCTCTTTTTTCCTTCGTGGTGGCATTTTTCTCGCCCCATGTTGACAATATCGGTTGATAAGATCAGATATTTCGCTCTTTGTTGTAACTTATTTAATTAAAATTTGTTGAAACTGATTTAATTAAAACTGCCACAGTTTATGGCCAAATTGTTCCAAATCATTTGTCTGTTTTATTCTAGCATTTGCTTCACTTTGGGACATCTTTCTCGAGCAGAGCTCACGTAAAGGGTCGTTTTTTCTAAGAAACATGCATCAATATAAAAGTAATTGTTTGGAGATAAAAAGCAGGATTGCAAGGATTGAAGTGGATTACAGTTTAGTTTGAAATCAACGCTGCCTTTCTTTGTTTGAGAAGCACTGTCAATCGTGGCGTTTATCTCAAACCAAA
>JAJLRJ010000010.1:18428192-18474073 GCA_024195265.1 Dendrophyllia cribrosa
AGTCGTCGTAATGGCCTCAAATCATCGCCAAATAGGGAAAACGGTCTCATTTCTGTGAAAAGTGCAAAATAACGCACGTTTCGGGCAGTGCGCAGCAAGTTTAGGCAAAATCTCAGTTTTGAGCAGACTAGATCTCAAAGTCGTCGTACTGGCCTCAAATCCTCGCCAAATCGTGAAAACGGTGCGATTTCTGTGAAAAGTGCACTAAACGGACGTTTCGGGCAGTGCGGAGCAAGTTTTGGCAAAATCTCACTTTTGAGCACACCAGATCTCGAAATCGTCTTACTGGCTTCAAATCATCGCCAAATCGTGAAAACGGTGCGATTTCTGTGAAAAGTGCACAAAACGCACGTTTGGGGCCGTGCGGAGCAAGTTTTGGCAAAATCTCACTCAAATCTCACATTGAAACCTGCCTTTTTGTGCCATGGACCACTTTACCGCTTGTCTGTATATGCTTCGTTTCTAACGGCTCAGCTGTATATGCTGCAAACTGAACCTCTCAAACGTGAAATCTTTCAGACAATAATTTTGCCGGTCTCTATCAATTCTTTGCATTTTCACCAAAATTTGGAATGTTCCAAGAATAGTTTTTAGGTTTTCAATTCTTGCGAAAATATTGATAAAAGCCGCATCGAAGTCTTCGCCAACACCATTTTACCACACAAATTTCTTATACAGATAACACATGGAGGCGTTTGTTTGTCTGAGTCACAACGGGGGTCAAAAGTATGTGCCGTCATTAGTGCACTGCGCTATTTTAAATGTGTTCTTACCAAGTAATTCAAAACTTTTGAACCATGGACGTCACGCGTTCCAAAACAATTAATCCGCCGAGGTAATACCCAGGTTTGTTCGCCATTATAGCGCGCCATAAAATCCGTTTTGTCAATAGAATATTGTTTTATTAGCCTTTCCCAACTTATGATATCAAGAAACAATTTCTGTACTGAGATGAACTAGAGCAGATTTAGCCATAAAACGAGATACACTTAAAGCGTTGAATGTTTCTTGTTTTTTTTGTTTGACAAGACTTCAAGGTCTACTTATAAATAGAAGCTCCTCTCTTACTTTTGCGAGAGAATGCAGAGAACCATACGAAGCATTGCTTCATCGAGGTATGCAACAAAGTGTTTAATGGCATTCCCAGGCAAACTATCAAATCGCGCATGAGAACATTGGGACTGAATCTTGTCCACTGCCATGGAGACATTCAAGAACATATTAGGAAGGCAAGGCCACAGTTGGCTGGCTTAAAAATTATCTCTCCTGTAGCTAAACGAGATGTAAACGTTCTTCATGCTTATTACCAGTCGCGCATACAAAATGAACGACAATTAAGTATAAAGTCTACTGAAGTAGGTAGTTTTCGTAGTACCAACAGCGAGAGCCAATGACGAGAAAGCGGTTTCTTAAAATGTGAGAGAGGTTTTAGTCGAGAGACAAAGCGAAAATTGCCAGCCAATTCGACAATGCCACCAATCAAAATAGCCCTACCAGAAGAATACCTTCGAATTTCTCCATCGGCCACAACATGAAAGACGAGACCGCAACGAGAAGCTCCTCTATTTATGCGATTGTACCAATAGCAGAGCCTCCTGAAAGCTCAGGCGAAGACGAGTCGACACATGCGGAATTCCAAGGAGGAGAAGAACAAGAACAAGAACAAGAACAAGAAGAACAAGGAAAAGGAGGAGAAGAAGAAGATTTTGAGTCAGAAGATGAGTCAGAAGATTATGAGTCAGAAGATTATGAGTCAGAAGATGAGTCTGACATCGTCCTCCTAATAAAGAAAAGAAAACTAGATCTATCGACATTCAGCGATGTCATAACGGAGGTCAAAGAGATGTAAACGTTCTATGTTTCCGAGTTCAATCACAAACGGCGGTCACCTCGTATGAGAGAAAGCACTTGGAAGAAAACCATCGAGAGGCTAGTCACATTCTTGGGAAGCTTAAACCCGCCTTGGCCTTCGTCTATGATTTGACGTTAGTCGAGCGATTCGTAAATTACCTCAAGCAAAACGAAGGCGTCCAGAATGTCACGGCTGCTCGATATGTCCATGCTCTTCTGATCACTGCAAAAATTATTTACGCTGACGAACGCCGACGAGATTATGAACAAGTGGAAAGTGTGTCAGATCTTCGCTCATTCAGGAATCAGTTGGAAAAGGCACAACGTATCACACAGAAAGCGCCATGTGCGGCCAAACTTTTTTGGCCGCAATATCAAGAGCTTGTTCGAAGCCTTCACTGCAAGTACGAACAAACTTCAGGTGCCCCCAAAGTGCGTGTTCATATGAATTTCACAATGCTGCTTCTGTTTGCTGTAAATCCTGGCCGAGGCAAGGAACTCAGAACTCTTCGCGTTCTTAAGAAATTAGCAGAAGAGAACGAAATCGAACAATTAGCAAGAAGCCTACCACAAGGAGACAATGTAATTGCATTTTCGAGTGACAGACTTGTCTGGTTAATAGAAACTGGATATAAGACCGTGTCAAAATACGTCCCAAATGTTGTTTGATTTGACACGGCAGAGTATCAATTCGTAGCTCATCTCAGACAGTACAATCGTATATCCAGACCACGACTCCTTTCCAGCAAAGATGCACACGAGTAATTTTTTGTCAACA
The DNA here is from genome assembly GCA_024195265.1 of Dendrophyllia cribrosa. Lineage (NCBI taxonomy): Eukaryota > Metazoa > Cnidaria > Anthozoa > Scleractinia > Dendrophylliidae > Dendrophyllia > Dendrophyllia cribrosa. Next base: position 18,430,822 of record JAJLRJ010000010.1, read on the forward strand.
AGCACGGTACGGAATTCAAGACATCCGGGAGCTTTTCAAAGTATCTGTCGCAAGTCTTTAAGGAAAATCTGGGCTTTCCCTGCGCAATTAACGAAATGAGACGCTCTCGTTGAGCGCTTTCGTTCTTCGCCAGAGAGTTCCGATGAAAGACTAGCGAAATCGTTTGCGCGTGTTTGCAAGCACAGTTTAAGAGCCCAAATTAAAATTTACGATCGTCGTGCTGAGTCTGAGCGCAGGTCGGTAGCTATGCGCTGTTTAAACAGATCAGCAGTCAATTTCATCTTGGACGAACCTCCCTGTACCTCAAAGGAAGTCAGCGACGAGGAAGAAAGCTCGGACGTCGACGAACTGACGTCACCGGGAGAAATATGCGCACTCGTCACGGCCGATGCTACTTGCCAACGCCCCAGTGTGTTTTTAGGCAAGGTTCTTAAGTACACTGCAGACGGAAAGACCGCTCGACTCGCTTGGCTCAAAGAATCGGAAACTCGCCCGAATTACTTCCAGTTTCAAACAGGGTCTGACGTGTGGGAAGAGAAAGTCAATGCTCTAATCTACCCTGTAGATGTCACTTTCCATCGACTCGACGGAACGTACGAGCTTCAAACAGCTAAGGAACGAACACAACGCCTTAGTTAAGAAGGGCTGAGTGCAGATTTAATGCCAAATTTGGATAAGGACCATTCGTAAGAGCAACACTTGTTCTTCTAATCCGTTCAACAGATTAAGCGCGAAATGTCTCTTTCCTGAAACGCCTCTCTTGAATTCAGCGATTGTTCAACGGAGCTATGTCATGGTGGTTTTCAGGTATTTTGGTGAAAACGGCCTCAAATTACCTTTGTCGTACATGAAATGCTTTTAGAGCAGATATCAAGTGAATTTTCGAAGCGAAAATAAACCATAATCTGAGTTTTAGCTATTTTTTCCAAGACAGAAGCGACAAACTTGAAAGAATTAGCCTCAGTTTTTCGAGATTTCCATCCTGGCCATCTGCAGCCCAATACACTTATGATTACTCCTAGAGTACTAGTAGAAGAACTAGTTAAACAAAACTTGGAACCTTATATTTGTTTTTTTTTTTTCACTGATACAAATATGTCTTTTGGCTTTTAAAAGTAACACTAGAAATGGTGACATAGCCCCTTGAACTATCTATTTTGGGTTCTCTTCCACACATTAGCGAGTTTACGCAACGCCGACAAATGATTTTACATTCTACTTATGAATTGAAAATTAAACAAGACTTACCTGTAAGTTGAAGTTTGATGATAATTCTGCCAAATCATTAGTAGTACAGAAGGGTTAACATGAGATGCGCACGCACCGCCGCAGGTCAGTTTTTAAAGACATTTTGTGATCACCTCAGCACAGCCTGACTGGCGCAGGAAATCAATAATGCTGAAGTGACAGGAAGGCATAAAGCCATGATAGGGTGGGTTCATATAAGGGTGTAATGGGCATGTTAACCCTTCTGTACTACTAATGATTTGGCAGAATTATCATCAAACTTCAACTTACAGGTAAGTCTTGTTTAATTTTCAATTCTACCAAATCATTATGTACATCCGGGTTACCATGAGATTTTAACGCAGAGAGCACAAAATGACAAAGTGCCCAATCAGTCTATGTCATAGCATAGTTTAATTCCACACAGCTGCAATACACATTCTACATGTATAAGCCTATTTGAGAACTGATACACTCATCTGGTTTGTCACAGCAACTGGTTTGTTGTAGAATTTACGAAATGTGGACTCTTCAGTCCAACCAGCTGTAGCTAGGATTACATCAGTAGAAACAGACGTAAGTGCTTTACTCGTTGAAGCACATCTAGTACTATGAGCAGAGAATAACTCTGTATCAATGCCTGCCTGACCTAACATGGTTTTGATCCAGCGTCCAATAGTGGACGAGGTCACTGCCCTATGTGGTTTGATGAATGATACAAGCAATTTAGTGGAATCCCTTAATTTCTCAGTAACACTCATATAGTAATCTAAAGTTTCATACACACACAGTTCCTTAACTGGGTACTTGTACAAGCGGACATTTCCAAACACTTTTCCAGGCTTGTCCTGCTTGAGGTGTTCCGTTAAGGCAAAATTAAAACATTGCTCATTTCTCTGCATATACTCTGCTGATATATCCAAAAATGTCAGTGTCTGACACCTTTGCCCTGTGGTCAGTACAATCAACATGACTAATTTCAAGGTGAGTTCTTTCAAATTGATCTTATCCAGAGGCCAAAATAAACTCAGGTAATCAAGAACAGTGTCCACAGGCCAAATGTTGTTGTACTTTGGCACAGGCTTGAGTTTGTTGAACACTCCTTTAAGGTATCTGCACACAAGGAAATGCTTCCCTACTGGTGTACGATCCTGATCATCACTGCCATTCATGTCAATGTTGGAGATTGCTGAACGGGCTGTATTCAGAGCAGAGTAGCTTAAACCTTTCTCGAAGAGGCTGTGCAGGAACAAGAGCACGGCCCTTACAGAGGGATGCAGGGGATCATGTGACCCTTCACTACAAAATTGCAACCACTTGTTGATATACACTTTGTATTGTTTGTGTGTACTATCTCGCCAGGAATGCATGATGATCTCAACAATGTCTGGCGAAAGTTCCGACTTCTGCAAGGATTGCCTGATAATTTGCATACCAGTAACTCCAGACGTCGGTGTAGTGGATGTGGACCGCCCAGAGTTGGATGAATGAGATTCTGAGCAGAAGCCTTCAGAACTCGTGGTGTGTCTATCAATAGACTCAGCACAGCTGTAAAGTATGGCTGTGTTGTCCATAGAGGTATTATCATGATTCCCGTTGCCTGACTGTGAATTATTTGTTGCACACATCTGGAAATAAGACAAAAGGGGGGAAATGCGTAAAAGAAAAAATTTGACCAATCAATGGAAAAAGCATCTACATACTTTGCCATTGGATGTGGTTTCCACGATACATAGGTCTCTACTTGCGCATTAAGTCTACTAGCAAAGAGATCTATGTCTGGTTGTCCAAACAACAAGGTAATTTTCTTGAATACAGGAGCTGAAAGCATCCATTCAAGATCCAAATTCAAATTGCGAGATAACTGATCAGCATCAACATTGCTAGATCCTGGAATATGGGCAGCTGAAAGCCAAATATTCTTGGCAATGGCCCAATCCCAAATTTCTCGTGCAAGGGAGTTACAATCTAATGACTTGCATCCCCCCATGGCATTAATGTAGGAAACAGCAGTAGTGTTGTCCGACATAATCCTAACATGAATGTTACTTCTGTCGTCGCACAAAGATGACAATGAAAGTTTAACAGCTAATAACTCTAGATAATTAATGTGCTTGGCTGATTCAAGTTTGGACCATATACCACAAGTATGGTTGCCATGTTCAATTTGAGCACCCCAGCCTTTTAGAGAAGCATCAGTGTAAATTACTACGTCAGGACTGGAGTGGTGGATCTTCCTTGAAGCCGAATGAACATTAGCAGACCACCAGTGAACTTCTGTCAAGCACTCATTAGATAAGACCATGAATGCATCGAAATTCCCCTGATTCAATTTTAAGTTTCTCTCTTTATCAGCCTCGATGTGACGATAATGGAGGGGCCCAAAATCCACCCCAGGGAAACTTGAGACTAGTGTGCCAAGAAAAGAAGCAACCTCACGGATTGTAAACTGTCTATTTGGCTGAGAAAACTTATGGCACAACTGCAAGAGCTTATCAGCTTTCTTAGTTGTCAGAGTCACCATCATGTGAATGGAATCCAAAACGAATCCTAGAAACTCTAAAGTTTGAGTCGGTATGATAACTGACTTATCAGGATGGATTGTAAAACCTAAGCTGATAATAAATTGCACTGCATGTAATGTGGCTTCCTCGCATTCCACATAATTATCTTCAAGGTAGAAAGAGTCATCAATATAACCTAAACAAGTGTGACCAAGCTGACCTCTCAGAAATGCAAAGACAGGTTTCATAATTTTGGTAAAAAATTCTAGGACTACTAGACAAGCCCATAGGCAAGCTAGTAAAAGCATATAACTGGTCTCTCCAAACAAATTTCAAATATTTCTGATGCTCCGATGCAATTGGTATAGAGTAATATGCATCTTTGAGGTCAATGGAGGTCATAAAGCATAATGGTCTCATAAGCTTAATAGCTGTCTCTAATGTGTCCATTTTGAAATGATGATAAGACACTGACTCATTCAGTTTCTTAAGGTTAAAAATTACTCTATGAGACCCATCTTTTTTAGGTCGTGTGAAGATGGGGGATACTACCTGACCATCCTCAGGTGTGGAGAGCCTGATTATTCCTTTTTGGAGGAATTTCTCTATTTCATTGTCAATGACTGTTCGTTCAAATGCAGTAAAAAACTGTGTTCTCGTGGCATAAACGTGAGACTCAGGTACCAGGTTAAATTCAATGTGACAGTGGGAAACTGCATCCAAGATGAATGGATCAGTTGTTATTTTCTCCCACACATGGAGGAAATCTCGTAGCCCTCCTGCCTTAAAAGGGGGCTGATTTGAAAGAATATTAGCAATAGCACTCTGACTTACCTCTGCAGAAACTATTGGGTCTTGGATGATGGGGTCTTGGGATTCTGATGGGACCGTACTTGGCCCCGGCCTGGTGCTAAAAAAGGACGACTTGTAAACCTTGATCCCCTTCCCCTGCCATTACTCTGGCTAAAGCGGCCACGACCACGCATGCCTCTACCAGACGGGACCTTATAAGGCTCCATGCGTTGCTTTGGAGTAACTTTATTGCTGAGCTTGTTAGATTTGGTAAGCTCTTCTACCTCCTTGTTAAGGTCATCCCCAAACAGAAAAGTTGACACAGCAGTAGACGGATTGCACAGTGAGACATATTGTTTGTTCAGATCAGGGCGAATGAGATCCCTGCGTTTCAGGTTGAGATCCCTATTTGCTGATAACAATAGGACTGCTGCATGAGTCAGGGCATTTTTATGATCCCCACTAGAACTGTTGCACACCTGGAGGACTGCATATAAACCTGAAATCAGCAATGCCTGTGTCTTCTGGAACGCAGAATCAGTGTTTCTGGTTTCCTGATGTAATTGTTGCCAAATTTGTTTATTTATCTTGGGAGCCACCAAGTTGGTGCAGTTTTCAGGTCTCAGGTACTTTCCCTGTACCTCACTTAGCTTTTCTTTCGAGAGCTTTTCTGCAAGTAGACTTTTCACTATATCCGCCAAATTTGTATTTATGGCTGGAGATGTCTTTTCACCAATACTGAACTCTTGCGCAAGTGATTCGAATGAATCATTGCTTGAACCTTGACCGGCGTCAGGGTCTTTTGGCTGAATAAACTCATTAATGTTGCTTTCCACCACAGCATCTGGGCTATTCTCTGTGCTGATTTGAGAACCCTCAGGCTCAGCTTCAACAGCTTCGAAGTCGACATAGACTTGATCAATAGAGTCTTTAACTTGAGCTAAGATATCCTTCTTAGCATCATCGAGAAGTTCAGTAAACATAGCCTTAAACTCTGCAGACGTGGGGGGTCCAGAATGGCCTGGCTTTCCAGACGGATCAGGCTTAGTCTTGTCACCCATCGTCTATAACACAAAACGAAGAGGTGAAGACAGGATTAGATAACTTGAAATCCAAAATGGCGGACACGTCCGCCACGTGTTTCGAAGCCGGTTTCAACAAACGGCTGAACTTCGCTTACAATCTCGTTGTAAACGGATATAAAAGTAATGGGCCGTAAAATCCCAAATAACTTTAAGAGTGAACAGGTATAAAGCGCGTTATACCTCGTTAGTTCGACTCAGGACACGTCCTGCAGTCACTAATTTTGCCAAGTCGAGCACTGTAACACGTAACAAGACTCGCGAAATGAATAAACAGAAATGCAGGCCGTTTAGGTTTATGCCCGAAACAGTAGTGGAACGCGTCCACTGCAAGCGAAAGACAAAATAATAAACAGAAACCAGGTAAACTTACCGTGAAATAACGGTACAGGAACCCAAATAACAGCACGATGACAAACACGTCCGAACCTACGGCGATCGATAAGTGCACTGACCTGCGGCGGTGCGTGCGCATCTCATGGTAACCCGGATGTACATAATGATTTGGTAGAATTTCGCGAATCTCTGAGGGCCGGTTATTTAAACAAAGTTTGGACGGTGTTTAACAAAACCACGGTCTTACCCAATTTCAATCTGGCTAACCCTAATATTTAAACGCTATTCACTACAAACAATGTCAAGAAGGCATATGGCACAGACTAGAAAAAATATTTACCTCTTTAACCCATTGACACCTGAACCGCCCGTAACCGCCCGTACAAGACTCCACTGCTTTAAAAAATTGTAACTTTCTCAATCGTGCGAACATTGCCTTAACTAGCAGTTGTGAGCATTGACTAGAAAGTCTTTCAAATTGAGATACCCAATAAACACAAAAAAGTCAGCGATTTTTGCAGAATATCAGCGTTTGAATTTGGACAATAACAAAAATTACCGTTTTTAACGTCATAGAAAAACAACAAAAATCACGTTTTTGCCTTTAGTTTTTTTTATTCAAATCATCATGGCAAACCCAAAAATCAACATTCACAGCAAAATTCAGTCCTAGTCCTAGCTTAGCAGTGAATTTTTTTGCTCTTATTCGTTGCTCGGACCGAGCTCTAGCCTCTCGTTCTAATGCATACTGACCTTGCCTCAATTTTCAATATCACCACCGCACTGCATGCTGGGAAATGGCCAAGAATTTTGACAGCGTTCGTTTCTTTCCGCACACATTTCATATTTATACTAAGTCCACAGCCACTCCGACCCACCGCCGAAATTTCGCGCTTGTTGTGTTCTCCTGTGGTCGCAACTTCCAAAATGTGTCGCAGTAGGTCGAGAAATTCATCCAGAGTCGAGTCCCAAAGCTGCTTCGTTTCCAGGCAGCCATTTTTCCAGTTCAACGAGCAACGAGCCAAATTCGCAAACGAAGTACAACAACTAACTCGCTTCATTGAGAAGTGGACTCTGAACTACCTCCAAGCTTAATGATGCTCACCAGGCAGCTACTAAAGATGAAAAATGGCTGTGAACTTACCAAAAATCGTAGATAATTCATATTGGACCCTTTATTGCAAATCAAGCAAGCAAAATGAGATCGTCACAATGACGTTTCCAGTAAACTCGAGCCTTCAGAGTTTTAGAACAGCAGCACTTTCAATGGTAACTCCAAATATGCAGTCACGAAATCCTATGGGGCGTGTGTATGCAGAAAATCACTCAAAAACGTAAAAATCCTCAGGTGTGAATGGGTTAAAATAGCCAACTTGGTAGGGAGGTCCATTAATTTTCTTAAACCGCGGTCTAAGTTAGACTTTGTTTAAATAACCATTTTTCGTTTCTTCTTCAATGTACAACTTCAGTTAGTTCTATAACTACTGTTATTAACTATCTTACTAGAATTTTAATTTACTCAACAACCGGCGAACCTTGCTGCTCATGGCTTAATTAGTTTGGCTTATACACTAGATGCGGTGAAGGTTATACTGCTCGTGACCACATAGGCCACCCTAATTCTGTCGAGCGAATGCCGGGCTTTATTAGTTTGGCTTATCATTTGATGCGGTGAAGGTTATACTGCTCATGAATACAAGTCATACTAATTCTGCTCGTTTTTTCCGTTTCCCCACTATTTTAATTATGATTTCATTTTCCTTATGTTTTCTTTCAGAACAGATCAGCTTTTGCTATGCCAAAGGCACGAAGAAAACACCGTCCTGAACGCGCTAAACAGCGCTTAAATGAATTTTTGGGAACCGAATGCTTCATTTGTTTCAATTTATCCAATGAGCACCCTTCAAAACTCTGCCATATTGTGGCAAGTACATACACGAAACTTGCTTACAAGTATGTCTCCGCTTCGCGGACCAGGCCGTACGCGATACATGTCATCACTGTAGGGCTGCGTTACGTTCCTACCACATTACAGACTACAATATTCCTTTGGGACCGAACCCGTTCTGTTTTCAATGGGTTTCTTTATATCCACCGCCACCGCCACCGGATCCGAACTTGTGGCTGGAATATTATGGTATTCCCATCGAGCTGGATGAAGACCTCTTTCCGCGCTTTGTTCTTCCCCCGCCGCCGCCTGGTTGGCAAGAATTTATGCTTAGTCATAGGTAACATCACTACTTTCCTCACCGCCTTGTTTATTATGTTAGTTATTATAATTGTCTTTAGGTTAATATGTGGGTAACATAACTTTTACCAGTGAGACAAGAACGCCAGTACATACCGACAAGATATCTTCTTTGCCCTACAGTTGCACAGCATAGTTCAATTTCCTTGTATGTTTTCTTTTAAACAGATCAGCTTTTGCTATGCCAAAGACACGGAGAAAACACCGTCCCGAACGCACTAAGTCGATATTTTCTATCTAAAGTAAGAATATTTAAGTAACAACGTACAAATGGACGTTCTTTAACTCTAAGGTGTCCGTTAAAGTAAACATCTATAGTTCTTTTAAATTAATTTTTATTGTCTTGATTCACCCAGTAAAGCTATACATACCACAACACTGTTAAAAAGAAACAAACAAAACAAAACAAATGGATACACAGACATTAAAAGTTGAGTAGAACAAATTTTAAAGAAAGTTAAATAAATAAATGATTAAAAAAACTAAATAAGTTAATAGATAAATAAATAAATAAATAAATAAATAAAGAGGGGTAATTCGGCCATTTGGAACGCTGCGGAGAAAAAAAAGAGAGAAGCTGTATATTTAGCTTAAATGGTTTAGGAAAGGGCGCCACTTCTTTTTGTGAAAATCAAGCCTGTTATTCTTAAAAGCAATGTGATTTTCAATACGTTCTATACACTTTAATTTGGCTATAAGGTGAGCCAGGGAAGGTGGAGATTTTCTTTGCTGATTGTAAAATATGATTTGCTTACAAATGATGAAAATATGATTCAGGAGTGTCCAAAACCGAGTATTATTAGTGTATCCAAGCATGATATCAACTTCGTCAAGTGCGTTAATTCCAAAGTCAAGTTTATTTAGCCACGAGATTACTGATCTCCAGAAGTCCTGACCTGCCTTACATTCACAGAATAAATGTTCGAGGGATTCTTCCGCCTCCTCGCAAAGGGAACACAAATTCGAATTCGTGAAATTCATTTTGTACAGCAGATTATTCGTATACACTATGCGATGAAGGAGATTAAACTGAAAGCATCTAGTTCGGACGTCCAGAGTAACCTTGAAGGGAATTAAAAATATTTGGTCCCACTTGATTATGTGGTTGGGAAATAGTGTATTATATTTATGCATTGAAGTAGGAGAGACACGTGCTTGTGCGACTAAATGCCAGTATAATTTCTTAGAAGTTAAAAGTGGGCGGTTAACAGCATCATCGCCTAATTGTAGAGGAAATTCTAAGTTTCTATTTTGTTGTTGTCTCAAGTTATCGTTAGCTGTGTTGAGTAAATTCTTCCAAGGAAGTGGGAGCGCCTTTGATAGACCAAAGAGCATCAAGTATTCGTTAAAATTTAGTCCATTGCTCCTAAAGTGATCCCATGATCGGAGTTTTCCATTGTCGGAAAGAATGTCGGAGACTTTAGCGATTCCCCTTGTGAGTAGCTTATTACTGAATATGGGTTTATTTTCAATACGTAAATGCTGATTGTTCCATATAATTTCCTCTAAGATATCTTCACAAGAAGATATAACTTTATTATTGATTGTTGACCACGCTGTTAGGCAATCGCGATAGAATTTGGGGAGATTATCAAAGGACAAATCAGCCGGCCTAAAGTTGCATTTCAGAATAAAAATACCACCGTAGTATTTCAGATAAAATGACAAGATATGTTTCCAAGGGCTGAAATATTCTTCAGATAATTTTTTGAGGCAGGTAATACGCTGAGTCGTAATGGCAGATTCAATATGAGGCATGCGGAGACCGCCTTCTTTATAATCACTAATGAGAGCTAACCGCTTGATTTTATCCTTTCCCTTCCAGATGAAATTAAATATTATGGAATTGGCTATTTTAATTATGGATTTATCAAGACAAATCAGGGAAGCGCGGTACATAAATTTGGGTAAGGCGAAAGCCTTAACAACCTGAACTTTACCCATTATAGTCAGGTTCCTCCATTGCCAAGAATTTAAGGATTTTTTAAGAGAATCTAGCATGTTGTTGAAATTTAGTTCTTGTTTTAATCGCCAGTTATAAGTGAACTAGAAATACGTGTCTTGCAGAACCTCGCGAAGCTCGGGAGAGGATGCACTGCAAAATTTTAGCGATGTGGGAGAGATGGAATTTCTGATTTGACTGGAGAGGTTGGGTTGCATGCCGGCAATGGCCCCGACATTTAAAGTTGAGACATTGTCGTTCCTAGTCGCTCCCATTTAACTTGTACTTAGTGTCCTGTTTTCCTAAATTATAATAAATGGGAAGTGGTACTGGTCAGTTTTGGGTTTTGAGCTGTGAGTCATTGTAACTGCTATGGGACTGGGTATCAAAAGATCCTGGGGCCCTTCTTTCCACCATCCCCCCCCCCCCCCCTCCCCCCCCCAACCTATCTTCATTAATTTTTGTCAGAAAGAAAATTGGTCTGAAAGTGGATGTATAGTACTGTTGTGGATATGGGTCCAGGCAGAAGCTTATCACGTAGAAGCGTGCAACTTCCGCCTATATGTTCAGAATTCCCAACCGACCAATCAGAATCGCGGATTGAATTTTTGCTCTTATATGGAAGGAGGTTTTCAGCTCCACGCGCGTACGCGCGGCCGCTCAAATCGGCAAGAAAACATCGAGGAAACTACAAGCGCTTCGCGAAATATGGACAGCTTACTTTCACGGCTATTTTCGTCGCTACCAAATCACATTTTAAGGTTCAAAAATGAGGAGGAAAAAGTATTGAATATTTTAGTAGTTCCAAGAAGATGACGACGGAGTAAGGAACGAAAAAAAGCTCAACACCGCGAAATCTGGACAACTCAGGTTTTTTCAAGCCTTGTTTCATCTCTACCAAATCACCACAAAAATGGCTCTTTAAAGAATTTCATGTGCAATATGGTAATGTATTTTACTTATTCAAATGTAGTTTCAAATTAGAAAGATTGTTTAAGTCAGGTTTTTATGGTAGTAAGAAAATATGAATTGTTTTTAACTTCACAAAGAGATTGAAGCGTACGGAAGAAGCGAAGCAAATTCTCATGATTCAGTACGCATACCATGTGTTTTTCTGTTTTATTTTGAAAACAAAAGTGTTTTTACTCTCCTTTTCGCTTATAATTTATCGCTCAAACATACAATAATTCGTGTCTGACTTGAGCTTAGGGTTTTTCTTCCCAAATCGGTTGGAATAAAATTTGTTGTATAGATTTTGAAATATGAACGGCGGCGCGGTGTTTATAAATATTCAGTTCGCTGTATTTTAAACAGCCAACACTTTTTAAAACTTTCACCGACTTTGTCAACCCATCCTTACATGTACCATGGTTTTTCTTTGTATATACTATAATTTTTTTTCAAAGCGATTTTTGAGAGGAAATGAGCATACCAAATCAGTACGTTTCAAACATGTTTATTTAGTTCTCGAGCCTACTTGTTTTCCGAATTTATGATTTCGTACGAGAAAGTTCTGATCATTTGTATCTTGAGAAATAATTTAACGTACTATTTTTAAAACTGAGTTGCATTAATTTTTTGTTTTGTAAATGTGGCATCGCTTAGGTTCTGAACTCACGGAGTACGTTTTCGTCATCTCGACAAAACTAAATTGCGGTTGTCTTGAGGAATTTCGAAGTTTTCGTATCATTAAGCTTAATTGTTTTCAAGCAGAAGCTATCATGAGCTGTTTCGAGTTACGATTTGTTACGAGTAATTTTAACTGTGATAAACTGGCTGTTGAAGATCTGTATTTATTCATTCAACTACATTGTATTTGAGTCTATTTGTCTTTGTTTTTAAATAAAAGTGATTTGGAGAAACCTACATGTTGTGTGCATCTTTATTTCATTTTCATCTTTCATTGATGCAGGTGTCCTAAAGTTTTGAACTCTGTGTTTTTATCATTTCACCGTATTTCATTCATTAACTGATTTTGATTGCTGGTATGTTGCTGTTGACACAAATCGCTGTGTAGTATTAAGTTAAACATGAGACGGCAAGCAATCTAAATGAGAATTTTTTCGCTCTGCCGGTAAAGTTTTTCCACGGTTGATACAATTTCTCCTTTTCTCCGCTTCCTCCAGTTCGGCATAATCGGCCTTCTTTTCTCCAAAGGGAGTCAATGGCCGTTTGAATAGTATAAAGTTGACATTTTGGTCGAGTCTCAGAACTGCAAAGTGCAATTATTGACCTTTGTAGTAGCTTGTATGAAACAAGATACAAGCTTTTCCTGCAAGTGTTGTAGGAGCGCGCGTTTCGCGTGGAAGTGGGCTTCGTTTAGAACTCCATATTAGGAAGTAAATTCTGATTGGCTCCCCCCGTTTTCTAAAAATCCCCAGCATCGGAAACGAGTTAAGGTGGCCGAATACAGTTTTGAGGGACAATAAATTTCCTTACGCGCGCGTGTCACGCAAGCAATACCGCGCGAGCAAACAACAACGAAGCTCTGATCTCGTGCACGCAGTTAGTAATGCGCGAGCAGCCGCGCGCGCAGATAAGTGAATGGCCGTGGTGTACGCAGTACTGCGCATGCTCGGAGATCGTACTAAACGTTTTTTTGGTCGTGAATTTCTCGAAATCTAGCCGTACGACCTATGCTCAATTTTTGATATTTTTAAATATACATCAACATCGATCTGCAGACAATTTTTTTTCAAAATCTGTAAGACAGATTTTAAAATATTTTTCGAAATTCCTATTTTTGATATTTTCGTTGATATGCGAAAAACTCTCTTACAGATTTTTGTTTTAACTTGTAAGAACGTTTATTTTTATCCAAAGTTTAAATGGTAAGATTTTGAGATAGGGTCGTACGGGTGATTTTTGAGTAAAACGTCCTCATAGAATTAGAACCCAGTCTTCCGACAACCACTCGGTCGCTTGTTTTAAGCCACTTCTAACCAAAGGATGGTGAAATTACTAACACCCACTGTCTTGTACGATGGTTTTGACTTTGTAATAGTTGCTTGTTCCCACAAATGGTCACCTGTGATCGATATTATCGGAAGCATCTGGTGACCCCTATAAACTGTAGTAAGCCACCTTAATCGCTTCTCTGTTATGAGCTTCTGGTCCAGGACAATATGCAGTGGTGTTCTGTTTATTTTGATTGGATGAGAGTTTGTTTTTTAGGAATACAGGTAACTCCTGCTGTCTCGATTAAATTTCCTTTTTGAAGCTTGTGAGTGCTATCTCCCAAATTAACCTGTTCCCTTTACATACTGCTGTAGCTGTTGTTCTATATACTGTGTATCAAATAATTGCTAATCCAATTCACTATTCGCTTGAATGGTTGAGATTGCAGGAGTTAATACTATATTTTGGATACAGGTCATGGGAATTACGAAATTGATTACAAAAGTTAAACATGAATATTCAAGATGAAGCAACATATTCTCTGCAAATAACATAAGCAATGTATAGAGACCAGGATGGAGAATTCGTAGGTTAAGACCAGGACTTAGGCCTTCACGACAAGTTAACCCCTTTAAAAATCTCAAAATCTAAATTAATTTGTAGATGTACATTCTCCTTACTGGTGTCAATACAGTTCACATAGTCATATAACTTCAGTGAATTTGTATTCAATTTCCTCAGACAACTCATGTTAAAGGTGATCAGGTTCTGAATTTGCATAATCTATGTACTTGTTCGTACACTGATATTGTGAGGAGATTTGAGACACTGATCACCATTCCAATAATAAATGTGAAGCAGTAATGTTGATGTGTCACGTGTTATCTATACAGTTGCTACACATTAGCTGGTCATGATTGCTAACAGAAAATTGTTTTTTCCTTACAAAATTAAAATTGTAGACAGCACTTCTTCTTACTAAACCATTTGAATATTATTTCTTATTGAACTATTTTGCAAGGAATGCCGTAAACTCAAGATAGCGTATACAAAGTATATTTTGCTCACTGCTCATTCACAAATAATGCTACATTATGCAAATGTTGTATATTTGTGAAATAATTTCCACCTGTGTGATCTGTAGTTTTGATCATACTTGATCATACATGTTGACACCATGGATACATTTTGTAAAACTATATATATGTGGTGGAAAGAGTTTTGGCTTCCATCAGATCAGACCAGTTTTCTTGCACCTTTCCATGCCATTTAAGCTTATATCGAAGTTCCTTAGTGACCTTAGCGAGAATATCAATAGTGATCAATTTACAGCATGTACTAAGACAATAGTTTCTAGTGTTTAAGTACTAATTTTTTATATTGAAAAAATATCCTCTTATGATCTACCTGTCAGTTGTTTAGCTACTTAAAATCATTTTTTTTTTTTTTGCAAATGGTAGATTGAAGAATAATTTATGGAGGGTTGTATATAAGCTTAAGCTTACTTGCCGTTAAATGTAGGTTGTTTCAATTGAGAGCATTAAAGAGCGGATTAAAGTGCGGTGATTTGAGCTAGATTTATTAATCGTTCTTTTTCTTTGAGCCTTTCCTGTAATCAGTGTTTGCTTTTCCCTACCGTATAAAAGATATTCGTCACGAGTATTTAGCTGATCGTGTAATTCTTGCCGTCTCTCGTTGCGATAAACAGAATCATTTTGTCCAACACTTCCAGTCGGTGTCGCCTCTTCTGATCGGTTTCGTTCAGAATTCTAATGGAGGCATTTGGTCAAGGCGTTTGAACCTACTCAAACGGTGTGCCTAGGCTGTTCGAAGTCTTTGTAATCGATGTTGTCGTTGTTTCTTCCTTGCTCGATCGCGCTGAATTTCAAGTCGCCGTTCTCGCTCGACCAGCGGAGTTACGGTGGTTAATTTTCTGGGAAAAGGATTTCTAGCCACTTATTGAATCCAGCGTTGTTGTGCTAGCTGTTCTTTTTCATTTGCATTAGCCTGTGAACAGGCTTCTTTTTGGGGAATTGGGTTAGGTTAAAATCGGCGAGAGAAGCGAGCCGAGCGCGGACTGGGGAAGAGGGAAGAGGCGTCGCCCCTTCCCTCTTCCCCAGTCGTCGCTTCGCTCGCCGATTGTAACCTAACCCAATTCCCCAAAAAGAAGCCTGTTCACAGGCTACATTTGCATCAGAAATTGGTCGTGTTTCACCGAGAGTAAACAGTTTTTCACAGACGATGCTGTCAGCCCGGCCGCCATGAATAAACATGAGAGCGCGCCATTGTCAGCGGTCGCGATTTTTGTTGCCAGGCAACTGCAGGACATCTTCAGTATATATATAAATATATTTTTCGCTCGAATTGGTGCGGCTCAGCTCCCGAGACCCGAGCACCCGAGCGGCCTTCGGCCGATAAATTTATTAACCTCGCTTCGCGAGGAAATGTATACCAAGAATCTTCATAGGTTCATTGACTTTCTCTATATCGAGCAAACTCTCCACAGTTATGGCTGCTGCCCAGCCAGTAAGCTTCAGTTTTATCTTCATTTAGTTTTAAGCCGGAACATTTACCGAAATGTTTTATTGTAACGGACAAGTTCTGCAATGTAATTTTATTTCCTAGAAAAGTAGTAAGGTCGTCCGCAAAGGCCGCCAGTTAAAACTTTTTGTTACCTATTTGGACGCCTTTGATGTCTGGGTCACTGCGGATTTTGATTAGTAGTATTTCAAGAGCTATGATGAATAGATGAGGCGATAGCGGATAACCTTGCCTAACCCCTCTTTGAATCTCAAAAAGAGGAGTCGAAAAGCCATTATTAGTAACACAACTTGAGATGTTGGTGTAAAGAGTAGAGACCCATTTGATAAAGGATTCCCCGAAATTAAAGGATTTTAAAGTCTTCAACAGAAAGTCCAGCTAAGTGAATCAAATGCTTTTTCAAAATCAAGTGCAACCATCAAACAAGGAAGTTGTTTGATTTTTGTAAATTCCATGATGTCGTCAATAGTCCTCACCGCGTCGAAAATGGTTCTTAAGCATACTGATCTTCATTAATGATGTAAGAGAGTACCTTAACCAATCTAGAGGCTAAAGCCTTTGAGGCTATCTTAACGTCAACGTTTAACAACGAGATTGGTCGCCAGTTCTTGATATATCTTCTGTCTCGGTTTTTCTTCTCAATCAGCCTAATCACGGCCTGCTTTGAGAGTTCGATAATTCGCCATGTATAAAAGAGTAATTAAGTGAATCTGTTAGCAATTGGCCAAGCAAAGGCCAGAATTTCTTATAAAATTCTGAGGTGAGGCGATTTACCGCCGGGAAAGTCCTTCAGAGCAGAAAAACATTCACCATTTAAAAGGTTGCCCTCACAGAAAAGTTTAAGTTCTTCAGGTAGCACAGGTATGTGTTCGGTTTCATCGAGGAAGCTGAAAACTGAGATGTTATCAGTGCTTGTTGAATCTGTTTCGGTGTAAAGGGATTTGTAAAAATTTTCAAGCTCCTTCAGGATGCTTCGAGAGTTAAGAATAAGCTTTCTCTGCTCGTTTAGGAGCCTGCGAATTGCTGTTTTCCAAGATTTATTGTTTTCGAGGTTAAGAAAGATACCAGTTCGATTAAGAGTCTCATTTTTATCTCCTGTAAGTTAATGTTTAACTTATAGGAGTATAATGTGGTCTAACATGCATTCTTTGTGCATTTTTGTTAGCAAAATTTTTGTTAGATACTATTAATAGACTTTTTAGTGAATTTGTGGGGACATTCTTGTTGCATTTTTGTTAGCATTTTTGTGAGATGCTATCAATAAGAACACAAGAGTCGAGTGTCATATTTTTTAAAGCGGTTTAGCGAGCGCATGTTTGTGGCCTGACAAAGCCATATATCTATAGGTTGATTTAGTTAACTGAGATTTTAGAGAACGTTAGAAGAGAGAGCAGTTTATTTGGCCGTATTTTATCAAAAATTCAAGCTCTCGCTATTTCAATAATTTTAATACAGTGGTTTCTTGACTTGACCTTCATAGTGAAGAAATATGCGTGTTAAAATTTCATATATTAATCTGGTATGCTGTTTCGAAAAATGCCTCGGAATATATTTTTTTCAGTTAAGTAACATTCCTACTGTTTAATATCTCTTTTTCATAGTGATGATTTTTAATGCGTACGATTATGAATTCTATGTTTTTTTGGGAACATGTTGCAGCATATATTTCATTGTATCGAGCGTCAAAAAGTGTAACGTAATGTAATCTTATCTAACCTAATGTAGACTTTGGTCAGATATTTGGCACGTTGGAAGCGCGCTTGGCTAATATCCTTTACGATGTGTTTTAGTGTTTGTCCAGTCTGGTTTGTCAAACTGGTTCATTGCTTCAGGACATTTGGTATCATTTAGCTATTTATAGCACTACGTTCTAAGAAAGGGAAAAGAGAGTTTCAGGTAAACTGACATTGCTGACTCAGAATGATTGTATGCTGTACGTTTACAATGAAGTTTTGTTGAAATAACGTGTTTATTAATTTCCATGTTATATCGCCAAATGCCACCAAATATACAACTAAATTGGATTAAAAGATTCTAAGGAGAAAAACAGAAGACGTAGTTTGGAGAAAAAGTGCAGGATTAGAAGAATGGAAGTTGATTACGGTTCAGCAATTTTGATTACGTGACATGAGGTCAAAGTTTCGATTCTGGTGGAATTTTGTCGTTATTTTGTCTTTTTAATTCATATTTTTCTGCGTTCATCACTTTTGGCTATTTTTTTTTTCCTATTTTCAGATGATAAAGCAAGTATAAAGCAAGCTCCTGGCCATAATCATGAAAACACGATATTTCTGTCGGGACAGTGTCCCTTTAAGTTAAAATTTACCCCATTTGCAAGTTATATAAAAGACTGACTAAACAACAATAGGTTTTAATGAACTAGTGCTTTCAATTTCCTTGTAGGTTGACAAACGAATATAGAACTTTTCAATAAGCGTGCTTGTAAAAGTGATCAGAAACAATTTCACGACTGAACGCTTTTGTAAGATGTGAATAAAATAATTTTATTTTATCAAGGGGACTGTTTTACTGTAGACTAAGCGACATTATTTTATTTTTAGTGAGTCATCCTACAGTGTACGGTGTCAGGATTAAATGTATTTTGTCGGTTGGCCTTTGATTTTTGTTCAATTTTTGTTAATTTTTTTAAAAATTACGCTTGTCAAATAGGCTCAACTTGAAATGTCAAACAATACAACAACAACAACTTTATTTCAGTATTCCCATTTCTAAATACATGATATTACCGGACCAATTACAATAAGTAAAGAAAATTAAAATTACTTAAATAACAATAAAGAAATCTGGAATAAAAAATAAATAAATTAATTAATTAATTAATTAAATTAAATTCATTTATTAATTGTAAAACAATCACGAGTACTATTGATGGCTATGTTTTGTTCTTGTTTTCATTGCTTGAGTGACAAAAGCAGCAGTTAGCCCGCTAATATGTTGATCAGTATATTATTAAAAAGAAATAAAACCTCATGATAATCCAAATTTTTAAATAATCTATTTTGCTTAATAATTTTGTCAAAAAAGGTATTTCGTAGTTCATCATATAACATACAGTGCATACAGTGAAATAAAAAAGTGCATTTCATCTTCAACTGAATTAAGTGTACAGTGGGTGCAAATTCTAACTAAAGATGTTCAGGAGTTTTAGGGATTGTAATTCGACCATTTTCAATTCTTAAGGTGCGATTCCTTATCCTGAATTTAGAAGTAATTTTTCTATGTTCTGAGGATATGGTTAATTAAATCGGAGTATTTCGTTTCACTTTTAAAGATCGAATAAAATTTAAGTTTTTTACTTGCATTAATTAGATTGAGTTGGTGATTTTTTTAGACGTGTAAAAATATTCTGTTTTGCCTTTGACAAGAAAAAAGATGGGTTGTTTAAGTTTATCGCAGTCTTCTCAATATTGAAGTTTGTACAGAAAGAATCAATCTTACTAAACAAACCTGTTTTATTTTATTGAGCCATATCATTAGAAATGATTAAGCAGAGTTTTGCAATACTGTCATCAGGTTGATTTTCCAGGTCAAACAAACCAGTGTCAAACAGTTAGGTTTCAGTGAGGTTCGGGGTTTTGGTTCATTTTTGTTTTTACTTTTTAGGCCTAATTTTGGTTCATTTTGGTCAGAAGATTCGTGCCCAATTTAGTCTCTGCGCCAGTAATGAGGGAAGGACAACCCGATACAGCGAACGTAACTCCAAACGGTTTATTAAACAACAGTAACAACAACTCGACAATATGGCGGCCGAGAACACGAGAGCGAGAGAGAGAGAGCATGATACGCATGCGCGGATAACATTGCCCGCTGGCGCAACCTCTTCTTCTTTTTTTTTTTTTTAACAAAACTAGAACTAAGTCTACAATGGCTGCGGCCAGCAAGCGAATAGTGATTTAGAAACAATAATTATTAACAGTTCTATAATGAAAGCAATGTCTCTGAAATGAGTGTCCAGGTGAAAGAGTAACTAATTTCACAGTTCATAACAATCTTGCAAGGCACGCTAGTCCAGTATGTAATCCTGGAGATGCTTTGGGGGTCTGCAGGTTCGTTTAGGTCTGGGCTCTGAGGTAGCAGGGTCGGGAAAATCCGGTGTGAGGAGCGGAGGAGAGGTGGGAACTTGCGTTAAGACGGGGCTTGTATCATCTGAAGTGCCAACATCCGCGTGGTCAGATTGGCATGCGGAGGGAACTGACAGGTGCGGGCTGTGAGGGCGTAGGAGGTCCTGAGGAGCGGAGAGTGGCTGAAAAGGTAAGGATGGTTCAGAGGAATTGTCGCATGCGTCATCATCATGAGCAGGAGAAATTAACGGTTGAACCACAGTCGGGATGGTGGGTGGTACACTGTAGCACTCCGCTAGCTTGACTTTATAAGACGTAGCGCGCAGCTGGGAGCCAGAGAACTTCTTAATGAAACACCACTCTCCATCAATACTCACGATAATATACCGGTCGCGAGCCCTTGATTTATCTCGGTCTGCTTTCACGTATACGAGGTCTCCAACTTGTAGGGGGGTCATGGAGGGGGATGGGCCGTGGCCGCCTTTTGCTTGTTCACTGAACGGATGGTTGATTTGGCGATCCCTGTGCTTCTCCGTTATGTGTTTTAGGTCAGACAGAGGAATTTGTTCGTTGGAGAACTGATTACGTTGTGTCCAAAGCTCACGGGAAGAGAGACCTTGGTTGCGGAGTCGGGCGTTTAAACGAGCAGTGGCGACCGCGAGGCCTGTCTCGGTTACAGGGCCTCCACCTGGCTCTTGGCGTAAGAGTTCCTCTTCAAGCTCTTGTACTGCTTTTTCAGCGACAGGGTTTTTGTTAATGTTCTTGATGCGGCCGACTTCAATAGAAACGCCAAGGTGTTGTAAGGCATTCGTGTTTCTCAGTGAAACAAATCCAGGGGCAGGATCAACGCGTATGACAGCCTGGGGACCATCTAAAGGGTGCAGGCCCACGACTAATCGGGTGAGGGCGTTGCGAAGGGTATCGCTCTTTTCATCAGGGACTATGTACGACACAGTGTAGGAAGTTGTAGTTTCTCTCAAAAGTAGGATGAGTTGGCGACAGCGCCTGATGACATCAGCTGCAAATGATAAACCCACAACTTCAGGTGGATCATCTGACGACTGGCTGGCGAGGGCACCTGGGAACTTCTTGAGTGAGGCACAGGTGTGACAGGAATCAGACACGCGAGTGATAGCAGTGCTCATATCAAGAGCAAAAAAGTGACGTTGCACGACCATTAGGAGTTGGTGCTTAGAGGGATGGTCTAGTTTGACGTGAACGGCAGTAAGTAGACCATCGAGTACGGGACGAGGGACAACGATCAACTCAGTGGGGGGCGTCAGCGGTTGAGAACGATGGACGACTAGCAGGCCATCTTTAGATACAGAGGTGACATTCAGGTAGCGCTTCACATCTCTGATGTTAGTCAGTTTCTTAGATGGTCTGGTGCCTTGTTTCAAGTGTGCGCAAACACGACGTAGATCGGGGCACTCGTTCTGGACGTTGAACCATGCAGATCTGCTAGTAAAAGGTAGGCGCTTGACGTTGTCTAAGATTTCTTGAACAGAGGTACCGCGTACAACTGAATTCTCTGTTTCGTGTATGAAGGAGCAGATTTGACAATGGTGTTCGTTGCAGTCAGGAGCATTTCGGTTGGCAAAGTCAGATGGTAAGTTGGCATTGCCGGCAAGGTGTTGGAGACTAACTTGATATCTGCTGACGGTAGTCAGGAAGGAGGTGACGCGTGGGCTTGCAGAGAATTCTCCTCTGTAAAGTTTGTTGATGGCCTGGACACAAGGCTGGCTATCAGTTAGGACACAGGCGCGGTGTTTGGACTGAATGATGAAAGGACTATAATGCTTAACGGCAGCTGCGATGCTCAGCGCTTCGACTTCACAGGGTAACCATGTAACTTGGTGCTTGCGTATTTTTGCGCTGTAGAAGCCCGCTAGGTGCAGATGGTCGTTGCGAGTAACGTACAAAGTAGCTCCAAGGCCACGCTTGGTAACCGAACCATCAGTCACGATCCAAAGTTGGTCGGAGGGACGGGGGAGAACGATAGACTTGTGTAGGTTAAGGGCTTCTTGAGCAGCGGTAAACTTCCGACGGAGATGGTCGTCCCACTGAAGTACATCATGTGATTGGAGGCTGGATATTGACGACTCAAGTGGGTCTATGAGTAGAGAGCAGTGGGGTACAACACGGCTAAGAACCTTATAGGCGCCGATGAAGGAACGCAACCCTTTTACGGTTGTGGGGGGTGGGCAGTTGGTGAGTGTGGCGATGCGATGAGGGCTCGCCGAGAGTGTGCCCTGTGACCAGATCCAACCCAAGACTGTGGTGGATTTGGGACAGATGACGGTTTTGGCGGCAGACAATCTAAGATTGCAGCGGCTGAGAGCCTCGAGTATGCGTGACCAGTTAGAGATGAGCTCTTGTGGAGAGTCGCCTCCGCAGTAAAGATCATCGGCTAGTTTTGCTGCGAATCCTTCCTGAATGAAGTCGCCGAGCACACGGCACATTAACTCTTCTAGCGAAGTCTCAGACCCAGGCATTCCCATGGCTGATCTGGTGTACACTCTGATGCCGCGAAACGGGGTTGCAACGCCACAATATTTCATTGAAGCCTTTGATAGTGGTATTTGGTAGAAGGCACGCGTGAGGTCAGACTTAATGATGTATTTCCATGGAGCAATGGTGCGAAGAGTAGAGTCAACGTCCGGCATTAGCGACGGTTGAGGTTTGGAGTACCGACCTACATCTGCAAAGGCCGTAACAAGACGAAATCCACCGGATGGTTTTTTGACAAGAAAGGATGGATTTAGGTATTCGACAGTGACTCCAACGTCCTCGGGACGGCGGAAGACTTCACAACGTTCTAGTTCATCGAACTTCTCTTGTAACTCGACAAGCTTGTCGCGGGAGTATTGGGGAACACGGCCCTTGCGTTGTGGGGGTTGTACAGGACCCATGTTGACGGTAGCTTCGATGGGGCCAGCAGCACCATTGTAGCCTACGACTGTGGGGTTAAAGACATCATCGTAGGTCTGGAGTACTTGACGGAATTGGTTGCGAACGCTTTCGGGTACGATATGATCAGGGTCAACGGTAACTGCGTCTGAGAAAAAGCTGGGCTGAGGTGGGGTGTCTCTGTTGTTGAAGGGAGGTAACGGGGGTTCTACAGGAGCAGACGCTGAGTCTAAGGTGGTGGTGTGACGTACTTGGCAGAAGTGCTCATGTCGTCGGATTGTCCGTGGCTCATTGGTGTTGTTGACTATGCGAACTTTGTGGGCTACTGCTTCAACAATGTGAGGCCGAGGCCAGAGTTGCGCAACCTTGGAACACTGGTTGGATGGAGCGTCGGTGCGTGCCTCTATAGCCAAGGTACAGTCAGGGCCAAAGTCAGGGGGCACGTCCATTTCGAAGAATTCATCGGGAAACACAACGGTGGTAGGCGTTGACGAGCGCAGGAGGTAAGATTGGGTGCGGCGAACCGCGTGGGCCTGGGCGCTGATATTTGCATCCGCATTGTAAAGGATAACTTCGGAGTCTTGAATCAGAACTTGCCTTTTGGCAGGGCGAACAGATATGTCATTAGCGATCATGAACGGTGTTCCAGCCAAAATGTCGACGTCCAAATCTTCCACCACAAGGGCATCGAGTGTGAGGGTGAGATGCGCTCGTGAGAGGGTGAGGTGAGTTTCACCGACAACAGCGAGTGGTGTGACTCCGTCTGCTTGTAGAGCCTGTTGAGATGATTTGACGATGGGAGCATCAATGGAACGAGCGACGGAAGCTTTTATCATGCTTGTTTCGGCGCCAGTGTCTAGAGTAAGCTTAAGCGGGTGCTGACGATAGAAGGCGTTAAAATGTGGAGATTGTTTTGTGCTCACACGGCGTGAAACGATCCTGGCTGAAGGGCAGGGTGGAGTCACTGTGTCCTCTGCCTGGAGCTGATGGAATAAATCGGGGTCTTCGGTTTCAACATCTTCGTAAAGGGAGCTTGTGAGACGTGCTTTAGTGAGAAATGCGCGATCATCGGCTGGCAGGTAGGTGCATTTACTCAGGAAGTGGTAATCGTTGCGGCCGGCCTGCTTGCACAAGGGGCAGGACCTGACGGGGCGCTTAGTGACGAGCTGTGGGCGTGTATTGTAAGGAGCTCTCGTAGATGGTCTGAATGTTGATGAAGATGCGCGGAGGATCTTGGCATCGGCCGAGGTGCGGATTTCTTCGAGGAGCGAATCCAAAGCTTGGGAGATTTCCGGTTTGAGGGATGCGAGGGACCTCGACCTGAGCTCGGTGCCATAGCGTTGTTTTACAAGGTTTGGTAGCTCGTTGTGGACTAACCTTAGCCAAGTTAGTACGATTAGGTTTTCCAAGGTCGGTGACATTTCCTCGTCGGTGGTGGGTGTTTCGCCGTGATGTGAAATATGACCGTTTCCCAGTAATAGGTTGTCTTCGATAAATGACATCAGGCGTTGATACAAGTCTTCGGGGCGTTCATCTGGGTCAAGCTTTATGTTGTTGAAGTCCAGAAGGTGAGCGCCGGTTGATTGAAAACCGTAGTGAAGACGAATAGCTTGCCAGATAGAATTCATAGAGGTCGAGTTCTTAACGGTAGTGTTGCGAGAAATCACGGGGCAATAGTTTGCTATCTGACCTAGCATTAGCTCGAGGTGGGTGCACTTTTGTTGTGCAGTTCTGCGGGCAGATGCACGTACAGATTCACCGTCATCTTGAAAGCCGCGAGAGGGAGTAGCGGGCGATTTCTTCAGCCATGTCACGTTGTCAGCTAGGAAACATGCAAAATTGGTATCGAGCGAAAGAATGTACTGAAGGTTTTGTCGCCAAGCTTCGAAGGAAGTTATGGATTCGTGTTTGGTCAGGGACCATTGTTTCGGTGCTCTTGTGTTCATAATGGTGTTCCGTTGAAGTTAAGAATAAACGAAGTTTACTTAGCTTTGAGTCTTGGAGCCCGGACTGAACAGCTATAGAGTAAGCTGCTTCGCTGTCCCCTCGTGTGGAATTCGGGTGAAAAATCCGCCACTATCCTGGCTTTCTCTTCGTTCGAGACGTGGATACGATGTACCGCTGCCACCACGCCAGTAATGAGGGAAGGACAACCCGATACAGCGAACGTAACTCCAAACGGTTTATTAAACAACAGTAACAACAACTCGACAATATGGCGGCCGAGAACACGAGAGCGAGAGAGAGAGAGCATGATACGCATGCGCGGATAACATTGCCCGCTGGCGCTGCTTAAAGAGATAATTGTGGCACGGATAGTCCTTAGATTTTTCCTATCGATGGTTTTAATATATCTGGTATTCGAATCTGTGAAATGGCTTATTTACGCGTCATAAGCTCTTTATATATATAGTAGTATAAAAAGAGGCAGTCCAAACACGATTCCCACTAGTCGCAAGAAGTATTTAAAAGCCTTTAAAATAGCTTTCCCAAGTAGGTTTACGAGGTATTTGTCCCTTGCTATAGGTCACTGTTAGGATGTTACAAGTTGCAATTCTCTATCTACTTTGCTCGATAATATTGACCCATTAATCTTTGGATAATTTCTCTAATGACAGCTAGGATCCCAGAGGATTTCATGCCATAGCCATGACTATAATTATTTTATTTCTCTATGTATTCGCTGCACTGTCCTGGCATATATTAGGGTTTCTTTGGCTCAGACTCGTGTTGCAAAATAAATGGCAATTGGCTGAAGATTATGTTACCGCTGTAAAAATATTAGGATCTGTAAATAGGCCGTGATAAGTGTCCACAGCCTGCGGCGTGCAAGACTTGCATTGTGAGAAAGTGTTTCTTGATCACGGATGTAAGTGTCTATTAAAGATCCAAGAATGAAAATGAAATCATGTTCAGGAGTAATAAGCTCCTGTCATGTTCCTATATTGAAATCACGACTTCTTGCAGTTAGTTTTAGCTCTTTAGTTTATTCTTTTGTTGAGTAGTGACTTGGAGCTAGACAGAACTTCCGTTGTCGTATCATGGCATTACGATCACTGCATCCAATAGTAAATATCCTCTGTACGCGAAGAACAGCTTCACTTGTAGAGTTGTACCAATGTATTTTGAATTCATTGAGACATACACGAGACTACACTACGTATCTTTTGTACAACAAGCGTGTAATTCTCGTGAATAAAATGTTGTGCTCCATGCATTCCATAATAATGGAGTAATTCCATAATAATGGAGTAAATAAAAATAGCCCACCCGGTTATAGGCCCATCAGTAACAAAACAATACTCCGGTTATACCCATTAAGTCCTTATTCCTTTCTTAATTCCTTAACAGAAATTCTTTACAAAAGTTTACGCCAAAATGAAATTAACTGAAAGAACGCTTCTTTACGGCAATAGTTTTTGCTTGCCGGCCAAAAAAACCCTTACGAAGTTACATAAGCCCAGGGCTTATAAGCAGCATTTTACGGTATAGTCTTTGTAAAAAATAATCACAAAGAAGTATAAAAAGAGACAGGCCAAACACGACTCCCACTAGTCGCAAAATGTATTAAGTAGCCTTTAGAATAGCTTTCCCGAGATATTTTGTTCCGTTAGATTACCATCAGGCGTATATTAGAGTTTATTTGGCTCAGAGTTGTGTTGCAAGATAAATAAGTGTATGTTTTCGCTACGAAAATGTTAGGATCAGTAAATTTCTTAGTTCGTGATGCAGTGTTTAAAGGGGCATTGTCACGCAGATTTTGCTGTGTTTTGGTCAAAATACACTAAATTTATGAGAAAGTACCTTTGCTCAAACATAAAAGTGCTTTTAGAACACACAAAAAAGAATATATAGTTATTTCTTCAAGGAAGAACAAACCATAATAAGTTCTTCTGCAATTTTTCCACGACCCTTAAGAGGAACTTGAAAAAATTGGCCAATTATTTCAAGTTGCAATCCATTTCCATCCTGGCCACCCGCAGCCAAAGATAACGAATACTAGTTTCTGTGCACTGGTAGAGTATTTGTTAACAAAACTGGACCATTATGTTTAATAAAAAGGATGCTGAAGATTAATTACAGAGAGCTCATGATGCTTTATATCCCATGTAGAAATGAGATTTCAGCAAGTAAAACACGTTATATTTGAAAGAAAAGAAAGGAGAACTCTTAAGAAAAAGCCATGGGAGATCCTGAAAATAAGGAACGTGATCAGTTAGATACTGTAGCTCCGTCTGCTCAACATAGCGATGAGCAGGATATAAGTGAAGAAACACAATATAGTAAACTGTTTGGTTGTTTTAACCCATGTTTAGATAACAATCACCAAGGGAACAATCTTTTAAGTAATGCTAGAATTTTTTCTACAGCAAATGATAATGAAAAGCTTTTAATTAATCGTATGGATGATAACGGTTATAGAGAACTTGTGCAATCTTTGAACAGAGAACAAATGGAGTTTTTTACCATATGTTACTCTCTGTTAAAAACGACAAGAAGCAATTGACACTTTTTAAGTGGTGGCGCGGGTTTAGGGAAGGCAACAGTAACACAATGTTTGTATGAGGCTCCTGATAATAAACCAGGTGAAAATCCAGACGAGTTGAAAGTACTGAAATTTGCTCCAGACACAAGACAAGAGGACTGCTTAACCATTACCAATTACATGCAAACAAAATTGTCAAAAGAGAACTTGAACTCAAGAAACCACGCACTCTAACCTAAATGTCCAATTGCAACATCAAAAACAATCTTCGGACATAATATGACAGCATTGCATGATGCGGAAAAACTTACAGGAGATAGCCCGGAGGGCACTTTGATCATTTCTAGCATTTTCCAGTTCCGAGACGTTTTCATCCGAAAAAAAAAATTACCATGAGGATATTCATGCGACTCTGAAATCAAGGACCCCTGCCGATGTTTTGCGAAAACTTCGTAAAACATCGGCAGGGGGCTAATTTTTCCATTCCGTGGTTTTGACGTCGGCTCTTAAGAAATGTGTTAAAAATCAAATTGTTCACATTCCTATCTTTCAATGAAATCAAGAGTCCTTCAAGTCGATCGATAAGAGACAGGCTTTTTTGGCCTTAAATGTCAGCGCCTCATAAACACGCGCTCAAACAGACACCGTTTAAAAAAATCGATTGAAAATACAGATCGCATTTGCCCGTTTGTCCATGTACAGTGTACACACAAATGCTGTAATCACCCGATATATATTTTTATAATAACACAAACATATTCCACATGCTTAGATTGACGTGAAGATTTAATTTGTAAATTGGCTCGGTTAACTATTTTTACACTGACGTTTTTACGCTTTTAATATACTTGCTTGAAGTAAGAACAAAAGAACAGTAACATGGTAATAATTGCAGTATTTACGGGAAGAAAGAACGCACTGCAAGGCGGTGTATTTGAAATTGCAATTATCATGATACTCGAACAAAACCCCGAAAATTGTCCATTTCCTAAAATCAAACACTGATTCAAATACACATTTTAAAAGCTTCAAACAACTCTATATTTTCCTATAATTATTATTACTAACTGAAATATCTGGAGCAAAACAATTCTGACAGAAACACAGCCTTGAAAGCGAGCTACCGGCAAACAACGAGCACTATAAATAGCGCGTCCGGCTTCTTCACTTGCCGACAACAATACATAAGTAGATAGTTCAAGAACTAAAAGGAAAAACTGTACAATTTTGTTCACTTATATGAAACCAAAAATACCCTTGCAATTCTAGCTTGCGTGGCAATCGTTCAAATAGAGTCTTGCGCGAGACAGCTATTTTGCTCTCTGAGAATCTGTCTGCGGCTAACTTTCAGAACTTTAAAAGCACGTAAAACCCTCAGAAACTCTTGATACGCAGGCTATATTACAATCGTTAATAATCGTTGTTTTAGCGAACACCAGAGAACAGATTCAAAAATAACCTAACAGCTAATTATTATAAAATCGCTTGTTGAATTTAAAACTATTAGTACATTGTTCTCAATAAAATAAATCGCTATTGTTAAAATCCTAATTAACCTTTAAAACTAACAGATCGCTTTTAGAATGTCTTGCAACTTAAAAAGACTAAGCTTCTCTGTTGCTTCAGGATTAAAAGCCAAATGAAATTGATTGATTGAATGAGAAAATAATCTTAAATATATTCAATTTTGTTTTGTTATTATATTGAATTTAATAAACAAAGAAGCACCCGGGGAAAATAATTCCCACAGATCCACAGCCTAAAAAGACCAAGCTTCTCTGTTGCTTCATGATTGAAAGCCAAATGAAATTGATTGATTGAATGAGAAAATAATCTTAAATATATTCAGTTTTGTTTTGTTATTATATTGAATTTAATAAACAAAGAAGCACCCGGGGAAAATAATTCCCACAGATCCACAGCCTAAAAAGACCAAGCTTCTCTGTTACTTTGGGGTTGAAAGCCAAATGAAATTGATTGATTGATTAAATATATTCAGTTTTGTTTTGTTATTATCTTGAATTTAATAAACAAAGAAGCACACGGGGAAAATAATTCCCACAGATCCACAGCCTAAAAAGACCAAGCTTCTCTGTTGCTTCGGGGTTGAAAGCCAAATGAAATTGATTGATTGAATGAGAAATAATCTTAAATATATTCAGTTTTGTTTTGTTATTATAATATTGAATTTAATAAACAAAGAAGCACCCGGGGAAAATAATTCCCACAGATCCACAGCCTAAAAAGACCAAGCTTCTCTGTTGCTTCAAGGTTGAAAGCCAAATATATTCAGTTTTGTTTTGTTATTATCTTGAATGTAATAAACAAATTAATAAGAAGCACCCGGGGAAAATAATTCCCACAGATCCACAGCCTAAAAAGACCAAGCTTCTCTGTTGCTTCAGGGTTGAAAGCCAAATGAAATTGATTGATTAAATATATTCAGTTTTGTTTTGTTATTATCTTGAATTTAATAAACAAAGAAGCACCCGGGGAAAATAATTCCCACAGATCCACAGCCTAAAAAGACCAAGCTTCTCTGTTGCTTCAGTAGTTGTCAAAGCGCGGCCTCCAGTGCATCCTCGGCCCCCGTTAATTTCCAACGTAAAAATTATTCGCACTTGCCCCCACAGTAAACAGATGTTCCGATTGGTATTGTTATGCTCAAATCATAGAGAAGTTCAAAAGCGTTTCATCCCACACAACTTTGTTTCTCACATTCTCCTAAAATTTACCAGATTAAACAAAATGTTTCATTTTGTTTAATTTCTTCAGAAACATGTTGTCTTGCATTCTAACTTATAAATGATGTGTCATATCTCTCCCCAATCAGAACATATTCCAAACTATTCCAAACAAGTTCACATAATTTCCAAAAACGTTCGAATTAAGGGGGCCTTCGGATGGACACTGGAGGCCGCGCTTTGACAACTACTATGGGTGAAAAAAACTGGGAGAGAAGTTATGCACTCAATCTCCAATGTCCTCTTGCAAATGTGTTAATTCCATTTCCCAAAATCACCAACTTGTCATCATTAGCAGACAACGCAATCTTCTACATTCTTTCTGTGAAAAGATGATGTTCTCTGCTGCGAATCACATTTTGCTTTCTAAGTGTTTTTCCTTCTCCTTTCAAGCATTTCATAAAGTTGTTAAACCGCAACTGATTTTTAATCACACATTTCTTTACTCCTTTTGCTTTCTTTTCTTCTTTTCCTTCAGCCAACAGGAAAGCATAAAGTTTTGGTCTCAATGCCACAAATTCTGTTATGGGGTTTCCACCACATTCATCTTTCATCAACCCAATCTTTTTCTTGTTTTCTTTCACAATTGGCAGCCCATTTAAAACAGCGGGATGATCTTTGGGAAAGTCATTTGTATCAAAACGCTTTTTCACATCATCTGCAATATCTGCAAAGAAATCATCTGTCCCAATCTCCAGCACCAACGAATCTGTATCTGTGTAAAGAACTTGGAGATCTTTCCACTTTTTCTTCGCATAATTATAGTGAAAGTCATACATCAGGGTTTTGGATAAATCCAAAATGGACATCTCCACATAAACTGGTTTATTCATAACAATCTGCGTCTTTCTCATCTTTACCGCAATCAAAAATTCATCGAACATTTGCACATCAGCAAAGTTTGGTTTGTTGATCAGTTTTTCTGCTCTTTCAACATCTTTCACCAATTCAATGTTTACTCTCTTTCGCACATTTTCCATTGTTTTCCCGAAAACTGAATTATTCATCAACTTGAAGAAATCTTTTTCAAATGCATTTTTTGCATTCATTCTCAATTTTGTGTTTGTGTCAATGTATGATTTCATGAATGCAACTTCCTGGAATGAAATTCCTCTTCTCACTTTTTTCAGTTTCATTCCCAGGGAAAGAAAGAGTTTCAGATTTTCTCCATGCAGAACCATTCTTTCTTTGTCTTGTAGATTTTGAGTCAACTTCCATATTCCATCCAGTTTCAAACTTTCTGGAGCCAGGGGGAAATCATTATGGTCGTCATGCAAGTCATCTGGATATTCCAAATCAACTTCCAGAATGCAACCCACATTTTCTCCATCAACAAATTCCTTCCAATTTGGCAATTCATCTTCCTCCATCCATTTGAAGTTTCCAACTGGAAGAGGCTTTGACATTGCCCATCCATAAAGGTTATTTGCGTCCAGATAAACCAAAAACTTAGCAGGCAACGTTTCATCAAAATCTTTCATGAATTTGTTATTTGCCTTTGCATATCTTTTGAATGCATTTGAATTTCCACCTCTCATTCCTCTTTCAACCATCAACAACATATCCACGTCATTCAACAGTTGCAATGAAACTCCTGACATTTTCAACATTGCATTCCACGCCATTCCAGGAGTTGTGAAGAACTGGGCAGGATCCAGTCCATAGTTTTCTTCGCAAAGTTTTCGGAAACTTTCAACAACATCTGCCAACAACAAAACATCTGTTTTCAGATAGAGATCATGGAACTCTCCCATGTTTTTCATCTGCCATTTCTTCCAGACATTCTTTGCGTGTTCAAAATCGTCATCCCCAATTGCCGCGTCATTCAATTTGGAGAAAAACGCTTCTTTCTCTGGAAGTGTTTCTTCAAACTTTTCAAATGAATCCATGAATTCATAGGGATAAACTCCTTTACTTGTCATCAAGTCAAACTTTTCTCCCTGGAAAAACCTGGTAGTTTGTTGGCAATCTGATTTGGGAAGATTCCCAACCAAATTCCCCAGGGCAGAAGCCATGAATTTAAATTAATCCAAAAACCGGATTTCATGTTTCACAACGATTTCTTTTCCATCCCAAGTCGTGTCTCTTTTCAATTCAAACTTCAGGGAGAAGGAGATATATTTCTCTTCATTATTGGGGATGCATTGAATATCCAAGATTTCATCCAATGAACCCAAAGCCCGCACGAAAAGATGTGAGTCATAGTTTGCCAAGTTGTGGAAAAACACGGGGGTGAATTTTGGTTTCTGAAACATTCGATTACAAGAGCGATGAGCAGCTCCCCTAAATTTCCCTGTGAAATGGCAGTGATCTCGCACTTTCATCTTTTCTCCCTCTTTTTCAAATTCTCCTCGGCATAACCAACAAAATGCGGCATGATTGTAAATCTTCCATTCTTCTTGGGTGAGAGGAATCATTGATTTTGGTTTCAATTTCAGTTGAACCTTTTTCACTTCTTCAATGAATTTTCGAATGAACTCTTTGGGAAGTTCAGCTGATTCCTTTTCACTCCCAGCTCTTTGCAAGACAGGTTCCATTTCCAAAAATGGGGAAACCAAATGAAAAGCAAATCCACAGGGAAGATGCTCTTGTATTTTCTGCGTTTGCCTCATCTTTCCCTCATCTTTCACGGGTTTCAAAATCGATTCAAAATCAGCATAACCCACAACTGGAACATGAATCATCTTTGAGAAATTGCGGAAAGAACATGTTCCTTCAGGCATGACAATCTTCGCTGCTTCAAATTCAACGCAATTGATTTTGTGTTTTTCCAGGCTTTTTTCACTGGGAAATGAATTGATGCATCTTTTGCAGAAGAATCTTTTCCGTTTCGTTTTAGAAACTTGCGATCCAGCCAAGCGAGAAAAGTTTTTAATAATGCAGAAATGGGTTTTAAACTCCTTTTTCAACAGCAGCAGATCAACATGTTTTTCCTTTTCTTCATCCGTCACTCTCAGGGAGAAAGGTTTTCCATCCCACCCAAATACATTTACAGAAATGTCATTTCTTCTTTCAAATTTCCCAATATCATTCAAAGTCGTTGGAAATGCAATTCCACTCCAATCAAGCTTTTCAGCTTGTTTTCTCAACAAACGTGTAATTCTTTCAGGATTCTGCACCACCCAGTTCCTTGCTCTTGTCACGCACCATTTGAAACACTCTTCATTCCCGTTTTTCATGTTCACCACAGCGTTTTTTTTGCCACTTCTTTTGGGAGAGGAATCCATGAAGATCCTCCCAATGGTTTCCACCAAACCAAATGAATTTCTAATCTGAGCACTTTTTCAAACACCCAATTACTTCCTCTTTGATTGAAGTTTTCCAGGTTCATCACCATTTCTCTTCCAATTTCATCAAACAACTCACCAGCATCATTTCCTTCCAAATTTCTTTTCATCCGTGAATGGAGAAACGGTGTTTCTTCAATCATTGTGTCATCGCTCAAATCCGGTTTCACCAACAGACACACCAGAACGCACTTTATTTTGGTTTGTCGATTTTGCTTTATCAATTCAACCACATTTCCCTTCACTTTCCGGAGAAAATCTTGCGGAGTTGGGGAATCATCTCCTTGAATGACAAATTGTTTTGCAAATCCTCTCAAAGCGGTTGCTCTTTCTTCAACAACAAATTCGTGTTTCCACAATTCAGAAATCTGCTTCTTCAATCTTTCAACCGCGGGATTCGATCTCCTCCGAACATCAACATCATCAGCACTTTCCAACCAATTCAACCAGTCTGAAATTCTTTCTGTTTGTTTTTGAATGACTGACGGAATTCTTTTGGGAGGAAGTTTTCTTCTTTCCGGAATTAAAATAGGCGCTGAAATTTTTTTATTTCTCGAATCTAGGAGGGTTTTCGGGGCTTTGAAAACAAATGGAGTGAGATCTCCTTTCTTTCTCGGTCTTTCGGGTTGCGATTCTTCCCAAAGTTCTTCAAGTTCTTCTTTAGACATTCGGGAATATCCAGCAATTCCTTCTTCACGAGCCCAATTTTTTAAGTCTTTGAGTCTCATTTTATTTGGCAAAAACAAAAAAAATATTTTCCCAAATAAAATGAAGTTTTCAATCCAAGAAGCAGGAAAAGAAAAACAAATTTTCTACACATTCAAGGAAGCCAGCCAAGAAACAAACATCCCCATCTCCAACATTTGGAGAGTCCTCAAAAGAGAAAACAAAAAATTCAAAAGGAAAGATGGAAAAGTTTTTTTCATTCAGGAAGAAATGACAGATGAACCCTTTCTCCAAGTTGATGGAGAAGATATTTTTTATTGTAATGAACTAGAAAAGTTTGGAATTTCAAACACAGTTTTTTTCAATCAAATTCTCAAGAAGAAAAAACATTTCCTTGATTCGGAGGATATCACTCATCACATCACATGGAAATCTCCTGAATTTGATTTCCTTATTGATACATTGAGGGAAAATCAAAGGGATGAAAAAATCATTCAAAAGGCCAAAAAGAAATCAAGACCAAAATCAACCACAAATCACACTTCAGTTTTTGCAAATCACAAAGATCTTATAGACCTCATAGAAAAAGTTTGAATTTTTTCTCCAATGGAGATAAAATGGACAAGAAAGTAGAAGCTGAGAGAAGCGAAGCTGAGCGAAGCGAACGAAGTGAGCCCCGGGAAGAAGAATGGAAGAAAGCGTGTCAAGCAGAAATAAACTTTCAAAAAGCTTTTGACATGGCTACTGGTTTTCTTCCAGTCAAAAATGAAAAAGACAGGCAGTTTATGGAGAAATGGATTTGGAATTGAAAAAAACTCATTTTTTTGTCTCAGTCAAGAAAATGAATCCTGAAAAAATTTCCATCTCCGATATCACTCTCAAAGATCCTCTGAAGCGATCAACTGGAAAGATCACTTATTGTTTGCTCCCATGTTCCCACAATGACCAAAAACTTCAACTGAAACTCCAAACTAAGTTCAAAATTTTTGCTCATGAAGGAAATTCTTTCTCATTGGGAATCAATCTCCCAAAAGAAAACATCCCATTTTTCCGCAAACTGGAAACTCATCTCAATTCAGCTGCAATGGAAAAACGGGAAGAAGTGAAAAAACTTGGTCCGTCTTTTGCCAAATTCCGTGATGGAGATTTCACTCTCTTGAAAGTGGATAAATCTGAACAGGAAAAGATCTTCGCAAAGATTTATCCCTCCAAACTTCCCAAAACGGATTTCTCTTGTCGTTTTTGGGAGTTAATCAATGGGAAGAAAAAGCCCATCCTGAAACAAAAAGAACTCATTGGCATTCCACTTCTCGGGCAAGTTGTCTTTTCCATCAAACACCTTTTCTGCGGAAACATCAGATCAATCACCGCAATTGTGGATGAAGTTTTAGTGGAGGAAATGGTACAAACTGCCTCAGTTTTTGATGAATATGAGGACAGGGATGAAGATGAAGATGAAAATAAAGTTTGATTTGACATCTATGATGTGAAATCATTTTGTCATTTATCACTGAGAAGGGTTTAACAGATTTTTCTTCAGGATACCATGTTTATATGTTTTTTTGTTTTTTGGTTTTTGATTTTTAAAATTCCTTACCCTGAATGAACTTTTCAATGAAACAAAATATATCTCCTGATAAACTTTAACAGAAAAAACTATGTGAAATCATTTTGTCATTTGTCACTGGAGAGGTTGTCATTTGTCACTGGAGAGGTTGTCATTTGTCATTGGAGAGGTTGGTTTTGTTTTCCCCTTGAATTTGCCACTGGAAAGATTGTCATTTGTCACTGGAGAGGTCATTTGTCACTGGAGTGACTTTCATTTATCACCCATGAAGGTTTGGGAGAAAACTATTTTTCAACTGAAATTAACTTAAAGTGTGAAAAAACATTTTTGTCAGTTTTCCATTTTTTATTTTTCTTCAGGATGCCATGTTTATATGTTTTTTTTTGTTTTTTTTTTGTTTTTTGATTTTTAAAATTCTTTACCCTGAATGAACTTTACAATGAAACAAAATATATCTCCTGATAAACTTTAACAGAAAAAACTATGTGAAATCATTTTGTCATTTGTCACTGGAGAGGTTGTCCAGAATTTGAGAAAATCATTTTGTCATTTATCCAAATGTGGGATGAAAATTTTCTCCAGAAATTTTCTCCAGAAAATCATTTTGAAATCATTTTGAAATCATTTTGTAAATCTTCTCCAGAAAACTATTTTGTAAATCTTCTCCAGAAAACTATTTTGTAAATCTTCTCCAGAAAACTATTTTGTAAATCTTCTCCAGAAAACTATTTTGTAAATCTTCTCCAGAAAACTATTTTGTAAATCTTCTCCAGAAAACTATTTCACAAAATCTATTCCAGAAAACCATTTTGAAATCCTATTTGTAAATCTATTCCAGAATTTGAGAAAATCTATTCCAGAAAACCATTTTGAAATCCTATTTGTAAATCTATTCCAGAATTTGAGAAAATCTATTCCAGAAAACCATTTTAAAATCCTATTTGTAAATCCATTCCAAAAAACCATTTCACAAAATCTATTCCAGAAAACCATTTTGAAATCCTATTTGTAAATCCATTCCAGAAAACCCTTCCAGAAAACTATTTCACAAAATCTATTCCAGAGATGAAAATCTTTTCCAGAAAACTTTGAGAACATTCTTGTGGTTTTTCATTTTTTTTTGTCATCTATCAAAATGTGGGTTTTGATAGATGCTTTCTCAAAAGAACGTCTCAGTGAAAGATTTTCTTCACAAGCGGCTCTTGCAAGATTTATGAAGTTTCACTCCAAAGTATCTCAACAAGGCAATCAATGAAGGGAAGAATGTTTTCACCCTCCAAGGCAGAAAAGTCAGGGTTGCGAATCAAACTCAAGATCGATTGGCAGTTCATGATTCTCCCCAAGGACCACCCCTGAAAACTTTTGAAACAATGTCTGAGATGGCTCAGTGGATTGGAGTGACTCGTCAAGCAATCTATGCAGCTTTCAAACGTTATGTTTAAGATCGTTTTGTCAAGAAAGATGGGAAGAAATTCTTCCTGTCAAGAACCTTTGAGAAAGGACCGTTGGTCGATCCTTGGTTGGAAGATGAAACGCCAACTCCAAAGAAGATTCAATCCATTCCCATTCGCATTATTTCATCTTCAACAACAACCATTTTCCCAAGTGTTGTTGCAGCTACAAAGGAACTGGGAATTGACTCAGGGACCATTCGCAATGCTTTAAAAAGTGGGAGAAACAGTTTCACAAGAAGAAGTGATGGAGAAAAATTCAAGGTGGAAAAAGTTGAGAAACCAACACCACCATCTCTTCCTCCCAAACCCGTTCCCCAACCACGAAGGAAAACACCACCAACCCCCCAACCACGAAGGAAACGACCTATTCCCCAACCACGAAAACCAAAACCACCTATCCCCCAACCACAAGGTCTATTTTCTTCTCCTGCAGAGGAGGAATCTTTTATCATCCTTCTTTGTTCAACGGCAATGGCCATGGAGAATCAATCACCTCTTGAAGAAAAAAGACGAGGAAAGGAAATAGATGAAAATATCGCTAGGATGAATGCAGAAGTTGATGTAGAAGATGCTGCAGAAGAGAAACGTTGGAGGAAAAAGCGCATGGATACTTGGAAGTTCATACTATACCTCTTCAAGGAATTCACTCCATGGGAAGATAGCAGTGTGGATAGACTGGCTGGAGAAAACGACAAACAAGTAATCTTCAACTTGGACACAGGTGACCATGAAGTTGTGCAAAACTATGAGGATTTTGCCCAGTATTTTCACGAGTGTTGTTATATGTCTTTTCCTAGTGAACAGGACTTCAATCGTTTTCTCCCAGAAGGACAATGGAAGTTTAAAGTCCGGCCCGTTCCTTGGGAGAGTGAGCAAGATTGGGTGCGAGTTCTATTCGTTAAGAATGACTGAGTCATCTTTTCATTTCCCAGAAATGAAAAAATTATTCAAAGTGTTTTTCATATTGTTTCTCAAACTTTTCCAAATCCAATCCCAAATCAATCACAATCCCATCAACCGCTTCCATTGCTGGAAGGAATTTATCTCGATCGAATTTTCCACTTCTCAAAGCAAATCGCAGATCAATCAATGTTTTCTCATAGGTTGTGAATGCAAACTTTGTCATTTCAATTTTGTTTCCATATTTCTTCATTTCATTCCCTGTTTTCAGCATCAACCCAACGCCTGAAATCACTCCCAAAATCACCGGATTCATTGTAACTCCTCCAGCAATCGCTCCAATCGCAACAAGAGCGGAAGAAGACAAGTTCGCAACCAAATTCATATTTTTGAAATGTTTATGAGCTCTTTTCAAACACCAAAATCTTTTGTGATAGAATCGATAGAGCTGTTTGATTTCCTCCAGTTTTTCTTCGTTAATGTCAGGAGAGATGTGGTTGAAAGAAAAGATGCTTTTTTTACGGTTCATTTTTTGAGAAGAAATCATATTTCAAAAATCAGGGACAAAAAAATCACATCACCTGCCTGAGCAGGACGCCAATTTAAAGCTCTGAAATGAATCATTTGCATTGACTCGAATTCCACTCCTTGTCCCACATCATATTTCAAAGAGGTTTTTCCAGCCTGTCCCAGCAAAGTTTTAGCCCATGGTTGGCCTGACTTAACCGTTATAATCGATAGATCTAGCTTTGGTGGATTGAACACGTCTGTCCCAAACATGACTCCCACTTCAACCAATCTCACGTTCATTGGGAAGAAAAGAAACGTTGCAGCATTCCCCGTAAAGAGGAAATAGAATGGGTCTAATTTATACTGATAGAACCCTCCCACCATGAATCTCCCACCAGTTAGTTGGTGCCTATTCATGTTGAGTTTTGTTTGCATAACTATCTCATCCCCCTCAAAACTAAAAGGTGCGTCAAAAACGGAACTAGGAACATCTGACTGAAAACCTTTTATCCCGTAAATGATCAACTGTGCATCTTCCGTTGTGGAATCGGCAGTCGTTCCTTGCCATTCCAGATCAACCATCATCAACTCTGGAGGACTTATATGCCATTTATGCATGTGAATGATTGATCTGGAGTAGTTTGTGATCTTTTTTGTGGTTTGTTGATTGATGTTCAATGATGTCGATTGCACATCAACACTCAATCCCACCAGCTTAGCTGGGAAATATTCAATGCAGATTGTGTACTCACCTGCCAGCAACTTAACGCAGTTGAAACCAATTCGACCATAGAAAACGTTGTCCGAAACGCGTTTTGGAATTGTCAAGGAATAAGCTTTTTTGTTGAATAAATGAGGAGACGCTGGAAAGTTCACAATTCCATTGATCGTCAAAGACGCTTGTGAACTGGATTGAGTTTGATCTTCCATCAAAAACCGGAAGGTATCAACAGGATGAGAAGTTGCTGTGATTTGCGACTCATTCTCGAACTTTTTCGAAGCTGCATCATCATCAGCTGTTGGTGTTCCCAGATTTGTTATTTTCTGCTTCCCCATATTAATTGGACCAGTCATTGCTCCGCCAGCTTTTGGAAGAGAAGTGGCCAGTACTGTTGCATCACGTTGATCAACATACCGTACCGAAGCTGCATCATCATCAGCTGTTGGTGTTGCCAGATTGGTTATGTTTTTATTCCCCATATTAATTGGACCAGTCATTGTTCCACCAGCTTTTTGAAGCGCATCCTGCACTTTTGTGTCAACATACATTTTCGATGTTGCATCATAATCATCTGTTGGTGTTTTCAGATCTATTATTTTCTGATTCCCCATATCCAATTCCCCAGTCATTGTTCCACCAGCTTTTTGAAGAGAAGAACTCAACACAGCGAGATCCTGTTGATCCACATATTTTTTGTTTGTCGCGGGATCGATTGCTGTTGGATCTTTCACGTTATAAATGAAATTAGTTCCCATATCCAAACTTGTTTCCATTGGAAAGGTTTCTTTTCTGCTGACAAAAACATTCTTTGCATCATCGTAAGAGATCAGATTGTTATAATTTGTGGAAAGATCGGTATAAGTTTGTTGTTTTGATTTGACCACATGGAAAAGGCCTTTCAAATCAATGTCTTTCGTTACTTCATGTGTGTGAGCAGGTGCAGCTGGATGATATTTTTTCAAAGTAACCATATTGACTGCAGACAAATCTTGGTTTTCATCTGTATCAAGATTTGTGATTAGTTTCCGATCCATGTCAATCTCTCCAGGAAGAATCAGTTTCTTTCCCCTAAGATCCAAGTCCCCTGTCATATGGGAGGAACCATCAACCTGCAAAGAATCGGCTTTGAGTTGAATTAGTTTGGTTTCCACACTTCTTTCAAGTGTGTCAACTTAATGTTTTGTGATTGCATCGCCATTTCCTGTTCCTTCAGCAACATTGACCATTTTTCTGTTTGACGTATCATAATTCCCCTCTGATGTCAGCTTAAAACCAACTCCTGGCAATCCATCTTTTCCATCTCGGCCCCCCTGAGAGGTGCTTGTTTCAGAAAGCAATCCATTTGAATAGCTCATTTTAAAGTCTTTCATCAAAGTTTTTGGCAATGAATTTCCTCGGCTTATCCACATAGAGGAAAGAGAACGGATCATGCGTTGCTTTCAGATAATCTTCTTTGCTGACTTGTGTCTCCCTGCAGATCGCGCTAATTTCTTTGGTGCTGGGGAATTCAAAGATGCAAAAATGTGAACAATTCAAGCGAATATCTTTTGGTGTTTGGAAATAACTTTGTAAAAGATAAATCACAGAGCAATTCTTATGCCGGCCCTGGATAAAATAATCAACCAATGGCTTTTGATTCTTTTCGCAAACAAAATCATCGAAAACAACCAGTTTTTGATTCTCTCCTGATAATTCAGAAACTGGGATGATTTCATCCGGAGATGCTTCCACGATGTCATACCCAGCTTCTTTGCTGATTGGGCGAAATGTTTTCAGCAGATGTTGATATTTGG
Organism: Dendrophyllia cribrosa; assembly: GCA_024195265.1. Taxonomy (NCBI): domain Eukaryota; kingdom Metazoa; phylum Cnidaria; class Anthozoa; order Scleractinia; family Dendrophylliidae; genus Dendrophyllia; species Dendrophyllia cribrosa. Next base: position 18,471,512 of record JAJLRJ010000010.1, read on the forward strand.
CTTGGTCAAGATTTTTCGCATAGAGATAAATTTTATCGTAGAAGAGCAGGCGGAGGATCATATCCAGAAGAACATTTGTTTTCCCCGATCCGGAAGGACCACAGATCAACATTCTGAAAGCTCGATCAGGCATGAAAGGATGCAGCTGTTGAAAGTTTGTGATTGGGTCCTGACAATCATAATTTGGAATCTTCATTTTATGGGTTAACATCATGTTCGACATCTTGTTCTTCATCCCAAATTTGTATCTGCGGACATAAAATGAGTCTATTGAAATGGAAAGAAATGGCCAAAAGCAAATCCGCTTTGGGAAAAAAAATCAACTTTGTTCACGATACTATCACCCAGAAAAAGTTGGGTGAAGAGATAAGTCAAATCGGACTGGAAAAAATGTTCCGTCCCATAACAGCAAAACTGGATGATGTTATTGCATCGAATTTGAAACCGCCGGTCTTACCAGTTCGGAAGAAGAAAGTCGTTGGAGAAAAACCAGGCATAGATTATCTTCCAGAAGTCGATCCATTTGAAGAGATGGATGTTGGTGGTTTGTTTGATGATGAGATTGTTACGCCACAAGCAGTTAAACAATTACCTGCAAATCCACCAACCTATGCCGAACTAATGCAAGAGGTAGGAGATGACCCGCCCGAATATGAAGAAGATGAATCTCCTGATTATGCTTTAGCACCGGGTGATGAAACAGAAGGAGACAGTACAACGAACACTAACAAGATTCTAGATAACCTGGATATTTTCAGTTATGATACAGTGGATATGGTTCTGAGAACTTCTAATTTATCAGCAACACAGAAAAAAAACTATCTTGAGAAAAACGTTCTTTTTAGGGCAGAACATACACGAAACCAATTAAAAGGTTATAAAGCTTCTTTCACCAAAAAGTTTAATAAGGGGGAAATAACTGCGGAGCAAAAGAATTTTCAACATCAAAGAATAGATCGTTCCTTTAAAGTTCTGAATGAATACATAAACCATTACAAATTACAAACAGCAAAAGAAATCATTTCAAGGCTCGGGGCTGAGAAGAAGAAAGCGAAACGCCTGGGAGCGAAAAGGTGGGACTGTCCGTTTTTTCTCCAACCCAAACGAGCTTCTCCAGAAACTTGAGGTCATCATTGGTTCCATTCTTGCTGGGAACACAAATCTGGCAATCAGAAACACTGGAGTGGGCATTCTCGATCTTCTCCTGAAAGAGTCAGTGATCAATCGATCCCAGCATGAGAAGCTGTTTAAAAACTATTTCAAACCATAAAATGGAAAGATAAATCGTCCTGTCATCTTACGCTGTTAAGAACAGACAAAACCAACCTGCGAATTTCACAACAAAATTCAATCAACCAATTATTCTTGACCCGAATGAACAATATGTTGTTGGGTTGAAACGAATTATCAATATGAGTTTTACGTGGTATAACATCAATCCTCAATATGAAAATCAACTGATTAGGTTTTCCTCTGATGGTGGGAACACATTTTCTGATATTGCTTTCCCAGCTGGGGTTTTGGAGTATTCTGGGATAAATGATTTCATTCAGAAAGCAACAGTGGTGAAATCCACTGGAAAAAAAGATGTTTTTCCAATCAATCTGGCTTTCCGCAATGAAACCTTCAGAGTGACAATAACACTTCTAGAAAATTATCAACTGGATTTCACCCAATCCAATTTCGGGGATCTTGTGGGTTTTGAAAAAAAGATTTTGAAGGAGGCAGTTAATATGGGCCCCAAAGTACCAAATTTGAGTCAAGATACTGATATGTTAAACATTCATTGCGATTTGACAAATGATTCACTTGTGGATGGGGAAGAGACTGACATCATTTATTCTTTTTCCACATCTGTTCTGCAGGCATCATATAGTTTTGAGCGCGAACCCAGAAAAATAGCATTCTGCCCTGTGAATAAAAACACGATCAGCTCAATTCGAATCTATATCACTGATGGGAAAAGAAGAATTGTCAACCTGAATGGGGCAGACACAGCATTCTCCCTAATATTAAAAAAAGACTATAAAATGAAAGCATATGAATTTTCTCGTTATTATCATCCCAAATTAGGGAAGTTTGTTTATAAGCATAAAGGAACAGGCATCATTTTTGATTCCATCTTTAAGCCGCTAAAAAAGATGGCAGCACCAGCTTTGAAGGGAGTGCTCAAGAAATTCGCGAAGCCACTTGCGAAAAAAGCATTGGACGCAGGAATTTCTCACGCTGGAGACAAATTAGGCAAAAAAGCAGCTGAAAAATCTGGTGATTTGATCATGAAAAAACTGGGGAATATGAGAATTGGGAAAAAGCCGCCAGCGAGCAAAGTGAAGCGAGTCCGACCACAATCAACCCCTGCTGCCTCCGGAGAGAGTACTGCGGATATATTGAACAGGCTGATCTCTGGACAGGGAGTGAAAAAGAAATAAAAGAAGATAAAATGACTTTTCGATCGAATGAATATCTTCAAAGAAATGAATTAGTAAGATTCCAGTTGGATGATGTAATCAGAGCCCCAGCTAATGGGCAACCACAAGGAAAAAATGGTTATAAATTCACCGT
>JAJLRJ010000010.1:18474573-18626046 GCA_024195265.1 Dendrophyllia cribrosa
TGCATTTCGCGCGATTGTGTGAAATTCTCTGAATTATTAACTGAACTAGTAGTAACGTAACTATACTAGTGACGTTTCACTATAATCGTGTCGCCGATAATCTGGTTTTCTTCTCTAATTCAAGCTGTGACATCCGTGACGCCTTAGCTACCGCAAAGTACACGGTCATTGATAGATGGTTAATCTTTTTACACAGATCTCCGGAAATTCCCCGCAGCGCGTTTCAGAATCGTCTGAATATCGTCATGTTTGTCCTCGCATTGACGGATTTTAGATTCAGCCTCATCCAGCTGGGCTTTGCGCTCTCGAGCCTTCTCTTTACTGTACTTTATTTATTTTTTTATTTTTTTATTTAAACATCATACATTAGTTACAGGTACAACTTAATTTACATAGAAACAAAGATAAATGAAATTGAAAAACGAAATTAAAAAACAAAGAGTGGCACACCCTTGCTCGGCAGAACACTTGTAGGAGTTTATGTGCAAAGTGTTGTCCATTTTGATTCAAATTTCTTTAAGGTATTATTTTTAAAAGCAATCGTTCGTTCAGAACTAATCTTATCATTTACTAACAGACAGAACATTTCGATGCATGGAAAAGTATTATTTTACCAGCACAAAAAAATATAATATTTGGCAATAATTATAAAGTGGTTCAAAGCATAATAATGACTAGATTCTGGTTTATATCCATAGACGATATCTAAAGTATTTAGGAAGACATTTTCTGATCGCTTATCATTCCACCAAAAAATAACCGATTGCCAGAAAGTTTGTATTACAGGACAGTCATGAAGTAGATGGAATAGGGTTTCATTGGGGAAGTTGCAACGGTAACGGCTGGGAGAATTTTTCAATTTCATTTTAAAGAGTCTATTATTCGTTGGGATAATATTATTTATTACCTTGAATTGGAAGCATCTAAGTTTGTTTTCTATGGTTACCTTAAAAGGCAGTTCGTAAATAGCTTTAGGAGACATATTTTCTTGCATTATTGTCATTTCTAGACTACGTTTGGAGATTCTACTGAATTGATAACAAGCAATTTGCGTGCAACTTTAGCAGTAACGTTAGTAGGAGTAACGTCATTACTGTCGATCATAATACGGTTCTGTGTAGAATTGAAAATTGTTTTTTTCCAATCGTAAGGAATTGCGGCTAGGAGTCCATTATACGTTAAAAAATTTACTGACAGTTCATATTTTAGTTGAAATTCTGAACAGGTAAGAAACGTTTTGTTCTCTTTTAAAAGGTGACGTATTTTAGTCAGTATACCTTTTTTATACCATGAGGAATAGAAGACCGGTTTTCCATCAATTTTGATAAAGCGATTATTCCAGATGATTTCATTTTCGTATTCGTAAGCAGTGGAAGGGGTTTTTGAATGTAACTCTTGCCAAGCAGTAAGTACTTCAATGTAAAATGATGGTACGTATTGATCTAAGTTCAAATCTTTTGTATCAAAACTACAGTCAAAGAGGAAAGGGCCTCCATATCGAGATGTGACAGATACGAAGAGGGAGCACCATTTACTGTCTGCGGCATTGTATAAACGCTTAATCCATGATGCTTTCAAAGCTTTGTTCATTATGTTGAAGTCAATCATGTTAAGACCACCCTTGTCAATGGGACCAATAAGGGTATTACGTTTGACTTTGTCTGGTTTGAAGTTCCAAATAAACTTAAAACATGAATCATTTACTTCTTTAGAAAAGTCACGTGGTGTTTTTAGAACAGACGTATTATAGACCAACTTCGAAATTGCAAGAGACTTGACAATACAGATTCTTCCAATGAGAGTTAAGTTCCTGGCTGTCCAGTGATTTAAAATTTTTTTCAAGGTGACAAGCTTTTCCGTAAAGTTTATTTTATTACTAATGGGAGGATCGTAGACAAACGCAACGCCAAGCGCAACCACATATTTTTCAGGCCATGCAATGTTGAAAGGAAAGTATGTGCCAAGATTGCGTTTTAGACTGCCAAGCCACATTCCTTCTGTTTTACAGATGTTAATTTAAGACCAGAGCAGTCTTTAAAATCGTTTAAAAGGTTAAACAAGTGGTTTGCCGACTTATCGTCTTTAATGAAGGCCGTGATATCATCTGCGTACAAACTAAGCTTTAATTCGGTTCCGTTTACTTTTAAGCCGTGAATATTTTTATTCATTCCTATGGCTTGGGCAAGGACCTCAATTGCTAAAATAAAAAGAAGCCCGGATAAGGGACATCCTTGTCTGGCACCTCTTTGAAGAAGAAATCTGATGCATAACCATTATTAATTACACAACTAAATATATTAGAATAAAAGGTGTGAATCCATTGCTGAAACATTGCTCCGAAGTTCATTATCTCAAGGACTTTATATAAGTACGTCCATTCAAGAGAATCGAAGGCTTTTTCAAAATCTAAGAATAATAACATACCAGGTAAATTTTCTTTATCAGACATTTCAATTACATCAGATATTAATCGGATATTTTCACCAATGAATCGATTTTTAATGTACCTCGTTTGATCACTGTTTATCAGCATCGGCAGAACTTTCTCTAATCGTTTTGCTATACATTTCGTCGCAATTTTGTAGTCATTGTTTAAAAGGGAGATTGGTCGCCAGTTTTTAAGAAGAAGATTATCCTTATTTTTTTTGGTATTAGTGAAATAATACCTCTTCGTTGTGAGATAGACATTTCACCGCATTGAAATGCGTCATTCAAGCAGTCTACTAAGGGGGTAGCAACATATTCCCAGAAGCACAGGTAGAATTCTGTAGTTAGACCATCTGAACCTGGAGTTTTATTTTTCGCAAATGTCTTGATAGCCGATAAACATTCTTCTGCAGTTATAAGGCCTTCACAGATTTTTTGCTGTTCATCGTTAAGTTTTGGAAGTACATTGTCAGGGTTTAAGAAAAGGGAGGATGAGACGCCGTTTATATCAGATATTTAAGAGGTGTATAGAGTTTTGTAAAATTTTTCCATCTCCAGCAAAATTTTTTGGGTTCTTCAACATACTGATTTTGATCTGTTTTTAATTTGACTATGTGTTTCTTCTCATGTGAGCGTTTCTCGAGATTTATGAAATACTTACTATTTCTTTCGCCGTGCTCGTACCACCTCGCTCTACTTCTAATTATTGCTCCTTTGGTTTTGTGTACAGTAATTTTCTGCAGATCAAGTTTGACACGTTCCACTTCAGTGATTAAGTTAGCGTCACAGGGATTTTGATCAAGAAGTACGGTTAGCTGTTTTAATTTTCGAAGCAGGTCTATTTCTTTTGACTTTTTGCTTTTGGCAAGACGCTTCGAAAAACGAATACAAAAGCTTCTGATCTCCATTTTAATCATTTCCCAGTAGAGGTTTTTATCAGCCGTTTCCTTATATTTTTTTCTTGACCTGTATTAAAAAGAATTTCAAGTTTGTTACAAATTCTTCATTTTCTAGCAAGGAGTTATTGAATTTCCAAAATCCTGGACCAGATTTCCTTTGTACATTTTTGTGTTTAATTTCTGCATAAATTGGAGAGTGGTCTGAATCATAATACGACTTCACATCAGATTTACACGAACGGGGGATTAAAAATTTTGAGATAAGCCAATAATCTAAACCTTTCCTGAACTATTGCTCCAAGTGAAACGGACATCTGTAGGGTGATGAAACCTCCATATATCGACGAGATCTAAATTTTTACACATTTCATTTATACTGTATACTGTACTTTATAGTGATTTGTCTAATTCTGTATTTGACCAGAGTAGTAGGGTAAAAACGCACCTGGGCCACTTCCAATTAACCCCAAATTTCACAGAAAAATCACAAAAATCATTCCCCCCAAATTCAACAAATTAGGAAGTTGCTAGAACTGAACAGAAAAGGTTAAGTTATGTTAAATGAAACACTAGATGGAATTGATTAGAATTGCTGATTTTTAGCTGATGATTGAGGAAAGAAAAATGTTGAAAATTGTGTGAAATTTGGGGTTAATTGGAAGTGGCCCAGGTGCGTTTTTACCCTACTACTTCCGCTAAAATTTAACACAAGATTTTGCCAAGTTCCCAAATTCCAAGGCCAACTTTCTGGAGAACCCTTCTTTATGAGCAGACATTTTCCAGTCTCCAATGCCCCAAAGCCAACGTGTTAATTCCATTTTCCTGAATCACAACTTTGTCATCATTGGCAGATAACGCAATCTTGCTCACGTTTTCCGTGAATAAATGGTGGTCTCTGCTGCGAAATACACTTTGTTTTCTGATTTGCGTTTGTTTTGTCCTCAAGCATTTCACGAAGTTTGCATGTCTCAAACTCTTTTTGATCATGCATTTTTTCACTCCTTTTGCTTTTTGTTTTCCAATGGTTTCTGCGTTCTCCTCAATCAAGAAAGAATATAGTTTCGGTTTCAAGGCAACAAATTCTTTCAATGTTGCACCTCCACATTCATCTTTCATCAGCCCAATCTTTTTTTTGTTTTCTTTCACAATCGGCAGTCCATTCATCACTGCAGGATGATCTGCTGGAAAGTCATTTGTGTCAAACCACTCTGGCACATCTTTTGCAATATCCGCAAAGAAATCTTCTGTTTCAATCTCCAGCACCGAAGAATCTGTGTCGGTATACAAGACAGAACATTTTTCCCACTTTTTCTTCACATACCCATAATGGAAGCGGAACATCAAAGTTTTAGACAGATCCAAGATTGACATCCCAGCAAAGATGGGCTTATTCATGACCACTCGCGTTTTCCTCATCTTGATCGCAATTAAAAATTCATCGAAAATCTTCAAGTCTGCGAAGTTGGGTTTGTTAATCAGTTTTTCTGCCCTTTCAACATCTTTCACCAGTTCAATAGAAACTCGTTTTCTCAAGTTTTCCATGGTTTTCCCAAATACAGAGTTGTTCATCAGCTTAAAGAAATCTTTTTCAAATGCATTTTGTCCCTTGGCTCTCAGGGCTGTGTTTTTATCAATGTAACATTTCATGAAAGGTCTTTCTTTGAATCTGATACCTCTTTTCACTTTTTTCAGTTTCATTCCCAGGGAAAGATAAAGTTTTAAATTTTCTCCATGCAAAACCATGTTTTCTTTATCCCTCAGATTTTGTGTTAACTTAGACACTTTTCCCAACATCAAAATTTCTGGAGTCAGGGGAAAATCATTTTGGTCGTCATGCAGTTCTTTGGGATAAATGAGATCAACTTCAAGAATGCAACCAATTCCTTCTTCATTCACAAAGTTTTCCCAGTTTGACAATTCATCTTCTTTCATCCATTGAAATTTTCCAACTGGAAGAGGCTGCGACATTGCCCACCCATAAAGGTTGTTTGCATCCAAATAAACCAGAAAACTGGAAGCTTGATCGGGGTTGAAATCTTTCATGAACTTATTGTTTGTTTTTGCAAATCGCTTGAATACATTTGCGTTTCCCCCTCTGATCCCTTTTTCAATCATCAACAACATATCCACATCCCCCAGAAGTTCCAATTCCACTGCCGTCATTTTCAACATTGCATCCCATGCCATTCCGGGGGCTGTGAAGAAGTGAGCTGGATCCAATCCATAGTTTTCTTCGCAAAGTTTTCTGAAACTTTCTATGACATCGGCAAGCAGCAACACATCAGTTTTCAAATAAAGATCATGGAATTCTCCCATGTTTTTCATCGCAAATTCTTCCCAGACTTTCTGGGCGTGTTGAAAATCTGCATCTTTCACTTTCTCCTGATTTAATCGAGAGAAAAAAGCGGTTTTCTTTGGCAGTTTTTTCTCAAACTTATCAAACCCATCCATGAATTCATAGGGATAAACTCCTTTTCGGCATACCAACTCGCTGCGTTCTCCAAAAAATCTGGTGGTTTCTTTCAGTTCTTCTTTAGGAAGATTTTTCACCAGTGATGCTAATCCTGACAGCGTGAATTTAAAGGAATCCAGAAATCGAATTTCATGTTTCACAGTGATTTCTTTCCATTCTCCTCTCACCCATTTCCATTCTTTTTTCAACTCAAACTTCAGGGAGAAAGAAATATATTTCTCTTCGTTGTTGGGGATGCATGCCACACTCAACACTTCATCCACTGTTCCCAAACTTCGTACAAAAAGATGTGCGTCATAATTTTGGAGATTATGAAAAAACACAGGAGTGAATTTTGGTCGCTGAAACTTTCTGTTGCAAGATTTGTGCGCTGCTCCTCTGAATTTTCCAGTGAAATGGCAGTGATCTCTAACTTTCAACAGTTCATCTTTTTCAAATTCTCCTTGACACAACCAACACACAGTGGCTTCTCGAAATGATTTCCATTCTTGATTAGTCAGGGGAAACATTTTCTTTTTCTTCAAACTCAGATGAGCTTGTTTTACATGAAAAATCAATTCTTGAATGAAATCTTTGGGAATTTCTTCAGTTTCATCTTTTGCTCTTTTTAACACGGGTTCCATTTGCAAAAATGGGGAAACGAGATGAAACGCAAATCCACAGGGAATATGCTCGTGAGTTTTCTGAGTATTTTTTCCCAAATCACCACTTGTGGGTTTCAGAATGGATTCAAAATCTGCATAACCTACAACTGGCACATGCAACATCTTTTGGAAGTTGCGGAAAGAGCATATGCCTCCTGGAACTTCAATCTTTGTTGCCTCAAATTCTCCGCAAATAACTTTATGTTTCTTCAAACTTTCCACACTGGGAAATGAATTGAGGCATCTTTTACAGAAAAATCTTTCATGCCCATTGCGTGAAACTTGAGAGGTTGCAAGGTGAGAGAAATTCTTCACCAGGCAAAAGTGAGTTTTAAATTCATTTTTCAGCAGAATCAAATCCACATGGCGTTCTTTTTCTTCCTCGGATATCCTCAGGGGAAAAACAGATCCATTCCAGCCAAAAACATTCACTGAAATTTCAGCATTTCTTTTCTCAAAATGTTTGATTGCTGTCACTTCCATGGGGAAAATCAAACCATCCCAATTAAATTCTTCTGCTTGTTGCCGTAAAGCTGGTGTGATTCTTTCTGGATGGGAGGCAACCATATTACAAGCTCTGGCAATGCACCATTTAAAACACATCTCATCTTCATTTTTCATGTTGATCACAGCTTTCTTGTTCCCCAAGTCTGGGGGTAAAGCAATCCAGGAAGATCCTCGCAGTGGCTTCCAGCGCACAAAATGAATTTCTAAATGAATTACTCTTTCAAACACCCAATTACTCCCCCTGCGATTGAAATTTTCCAAGTTTTCAATCATTTCTCTTTCCATTTCATCAACAATCTCGACGTTGTTCCCCAAATTCTTTTTCTGCTGGGAATGGAAAAATGGTGTATCAATTATTTCCTCGCCAGAAGCCCAACTGGTTTGAGACATCTCTACAACCAAAATGCATTTCACTTTTGTTTGTGGATTTGCTTGCAACAGCTTGATAATTTGCCATCTTGCTTTCCGGAGAAAATCTTGTGGAGTTGGGGAATCATCTCCTTGAATGACAAATTGTTTCGCGAATCCTCTCAGAGCGGATTTTCCTTCTTCTACAACCAACCTTTGTTCCCACAATTCTTTGGTTTGTTTTTTCAATCTTTCAACTGCAGGATTTGATCTTCTCCTAATTTCCACATCATCTAAATTTTCCAACCAATTCAACCAATCTGAAATCGTTTTTGTTTGTTTTTTTATCACTCTGGGAATGGTTTTTATAGGTCTTCTTCTCACAATCACTTTTCTTCTTTCCGGAACCAAAATAGGCACCTGTATTTTTTTATTTTTCCAATTCAGGGGGTTTTTCTGAGTTGTTTTTCCACCTCCAGTCCATAGATTTTCAATTAAAAAGTCCACCAATTCATCTTTCTTCATTCGAGACCATCCTCGCAATCCAGATGATTGCGCAAATGTTTTCCATGCAGTCAACGTTGACATTTTAAATGGGGGAAAAAGATTTTTCCTCTATTTAAAATGAAGTTTTCAATCCAAGAAGAAGGAAAAGACAAGCAAACTTTTTTCACATTCAAAGAAGCCAGTGAACAAACTGGTCTTCCCTCAAAAACGATTATGCGAGTTCTTAAATCAGGCAACATCAAATATTTCAGAAGAGCTGACAAAAAAACCTTTTGGATTCAGGAGGAAGAAGAGTCACCATTTATCCAGATTGATGGAGAAGATTTTTTCACCGCAGAGGAAATTCAGGAAAGATTTGGCTTGTCCAGAACAGTTTTTTTCAATCAACTCTGCAAGAAAAAAACTCATTTTCTGGATTCAACCGAGAAATCTCATGAAGTTACTTGGGCATCTCCCCGACTGGAAAAGTTTCTCGATTTGATGAAAGAGAAAGCTATGGTTGAAAAAGTTCTTCATTTTCGCTCAAGAAAAGGAATACCAAAAATGGACTCAGATAAAAAGTCTGCGATAAACAAATTGGTTGACCAAACTTGTCAAGCCACATTTTGAATTTTTTATTCATTGGATAAAAAATGAACAAAGAAAAACTTTTCATAATCGATGGACAAGATATTTATTCTATTAAGGACGTAAAAATTCTACTGGCTGAAATAAAAAATCATGCAACTTGGATTCATCCCAGCTTTCATAAAATATGTGGGGTTACGGAGGAAGAAATCGCATGGATGAAAGGGGCTGAAATGGAAAAAAACTTTCAGAAAGCTGTAGATATGGCCACTGGTTTTCTTTCAGTCAAAAATGAAAAAGATAGGCAGTTTATGGAGAAATGGATTTTTGAAATAAATGATTTTTTTTTTCACTTCACCAAGAAAATGAATCCTGAAAAAGTCTCTGTTTCCAAGATAATTCTTGAAGATCCTCAAAAACGAACCTCTGGAAAGATCTCATATTGTCTGCTCCCCTGCTCTCTCGATGGCAAAAAACTTCAACTGAAACTCAAAACTAAGTTTAAAATCTTTGCTCATGAAGGAGATTCTTTTTCACTGGGGATCAATCTCCCTGAAGAAAATATCCCCTTTTTCCACAAACTGGAAGCTCATCTTCGTTCAGCTGCAATGAAAAAACAACCGGAAGTGAAGAAACTTTCTCCGTCTTATGCTAAGTTTCACGCGGAAGATTTCTCTCTTTTGAAAACAGATAAATCTGAGCAGGAAAAGATCTTTGCTAAGATTTATCCCTCCAAAATCCCCAAAACAGATTTCTCCTGTCGTTTCTGGGAGCTGACAAATGGGAAAAAGAAGCCTATCTTGAAACAAAAAGAACTTATCTCTATGCCACTTTTTGGGCAAGTTGTTTTTTCTATCAAACATCTTTTCTGCGGAAATGTAAAATCTATCACAGCGATTGTGGATGAAGTTCTTGTGGAGGAAATGGTTCAAACAGCCTCAGCGTTTGATGAATATGAGGATAAAAATGAGGATGATGAGGATGAAAAAGATTCTCCTTCTTTAAAATGAACTTCATGGACCGATTTACTGGCAGCGAATTTAACTGTCTGCGAGCATTTGATCTCAACTGGACAGTGAATAATTTTCAAGGAAACAAAGAAGAAAAAGATCTACTTGCTGAAAAATATCTCAAAGCAAAGGAAATCGAGATGAAAATTCGTGATTTTCTCATCTTACTCACTCAAAGATCTCCAGTAGAATCTTATGTGAAGGAGATAAAAAGAGCATGTGAGAATCTTATCACAATCAAAAAATACAGAGAGGTATGTGAGGATATGATGCACTTGCAAACTTATTTAGATTGATTATATCCAGGATATAATCAAGTTGTTCTGCTGAAAATCTGGAGAGAAAAACAAAGTTGTTCTGCTAAAAATTTTAGCAGAATATCAATTATGTTTCTGCTAAAATTTTAGCAGAATGTTTATTTATTTTTGAATTTTCTCTTCTGAATTTTCTCTGAATCGATATATATCCAATCAAGGGCTAACAACATCAACTATTGACTCTTTTCAACGATTAAGTGGGTATAGATACGCTGTTTTTGAGGGTAAAATATATATTTTCCCTAGCTTTTTTGATTTTGACAACTAATTTGACTATATCTCAATTCTTTGGGGGCTATTTCTAGTTAAATTTAACAGAACATCTGGAGCAGAAATATTTCTCCAGAAAAAAAAATCTGGAGCACAAATATTTCTCCAGAAAAAAAAATCTGGAGCAGAAATATTTCTCCAGAAAAAAAAATCTGGAGCAAAAATATTTCTCCAGAAAAAAAAATCTGGAGCAGAAATATTTCTCCAGAAAAAAAAATCTGGAGCAGAAATATTTCTCCAGAAAAATCTGGCTGAAATATCTCTCCAGAGAGAAAAAAATGAGATCAAAAATCACAGATGTTCTGCTAAATTTAACTAGAAATAGCCCCCAAAGAATTGAGATATAGTCAAATTAGTTGTCAAAATCAAAAAAGCTAGGGAAAATATATATTTTACCCTCAAAAACAGCGTATCTATACCCACTTAATCGTTGAAAAGAGTCAATAGTTGATGTTGTTAGCCCTTGATTGGATATATATCGATTCAGAGAAAATTCAGAGAAAAAATGAGATCAAATATATTTTATATTCTGCTGCCAAATATCAACAGAATATAGTTTCTGGAGAAAGTTTTTTGCTCCAGATTTTTTTTTCTGGAGAAAGTTTTTTGCTCCAGATTTTTTTTTCTGAAGAAAGTTTTTTGCTCCAGATTTTTTTTCTGAAGAAATATTTCAACTCCAGATTTTTTTTTCTGGAGAAATTTCATTTCAAATCTGATGGATTTTTTTATTTTTTTCATCAATTAAAATGTGGGTTTTGATCGACAATCACTCCAAAGAACGGATCAGTGAAAGATTTAAATCACAAGCCGCTTTAGCGAGATTCATGAATATCTCTCCCCAGACTCTCAATAAAGCAGTGAAAGAAGGGCGAACTGTTCTCCCCTTCGAAGGTCGAGACGTTCAAGTTGTGGAACAAGCTTTTAATAGATTTGAAGTTCGAGATTCTCCCAGAGGGGCAGTTTTGGGAACATTTACAACTAAAGCTGCTATGGCAAAGTGGATTGGCGTGAGCCGCCAGGCTGTTTCTGCTGCCTTCGATCGACATTGTGATTGGGATGAGCGAACTATCGTGAAAGATGGAGGGAAAATCTATCTCTTTCATAGTTTTGAAAAAGGCCCTATGACAAATCCTTGGGCAGAAGATAACAAACCAACTCCAAAGAAGGATCACGCAATAGCCGTTCACGTCACTTCTGATTTATCCGACACCATTTATCCCAGTATTGCCGCAGCTACTAAAGACTTGAAAATCGATTCCAGAACAATCTCCTCTGCGGTGGCTAGTGGGAAAAACAGTTTCCGTAGAAGAAGCGATGGCCGGGAATTTCAAGTGAAAAAGATTCTAAAGGCAACTCCAGTATCTCTTCCTCCCAAACAAGTTCACTCGGGAGAAAAAATAAAATCACCTCCTGAGGAACGAGGAATAGATATGGAAAAGAATTGGCAGCGAATTTTAGCGAAATATGCTGGTTTCACTCCCGGGAATGAATCTGAGGAGATTGAAGCAGGAGAAGATGATCAGATTATTTTCTGTAATTTGTATACGTGTTTTTGCTTCGACTACGAGGATATATTAGATTATGCCACTTATTTCGTGGATAAACATTATTATGAATTTCCCTCTATTGATGAAGTTGCAGACAATCTCTCCAAAGGGCAATGGTCTTTCAAGGTAAAACCAACTCCATGGCGAAAGGAGAAATGGCGACGAGTCACTTTCGTCAAAAACAAGTGAGTTTTTCATTTCCTCCAGAAATGAAAAATCACACAAATCGTTTTTCATATTTTCTCTCAAACTTTTCCAAATCCAATCCCAAATCAATCACAATCCCATCAACTGCTATCATTGCTGGAAGAAATTCATTTCGATCAAATATTCCACTCCTCAAAGCAAAACGCAAATCAGTCAAAGTTTTCTCGTAAGTTGTGAACGCGAACTTTGTCATTTCAATTTTGTTTCCATATTTCTTCATTTCATTCCCTGCTTTGACGATCAGTCCTGCACCTGAAATCACTCCCAAAATCACAGGATTCAAAGTAACTCCTCCAGCAATCGCTCCAATCGCAACAAGAGCGGAAGATGTTAAATTCACAAACAAATTCCTTCGCTTGAAATGTTTGTGAGCTCTTTTCAAACACCAAAATCTTTTATGATAAAAGCGATAGAGTTGTTTGATCTCTTCCAGTTTTTCTTCCCCAATGTCGGCGTTAATATGGTTGAAAGAAAAGATGCTTTTTTTACGATCCAGTTTCTTTGTTTTCATTTTTTGTGATTTCATAGAATTTCCAACAAAATTGTTGCTTTTCCCTTTATTATGGCACCAGGGTGTTGTAGGAAGAAACTCAGCTCCCTTTCTTGAGGAACAGTTGTATCGAAAGAGAAAATGAGTGACTGTGAATGTATACCCCAGGAGGGATTTCTTACTGCACCAATAGTGTTACCGTCTGGAATGCTGGCGTATAAAGTCATTTGAGTTCGACTAAGGTCTCCTAGGTTGCCAACGCGGTTATGAACATAAAGAGTTACTTGTATGATTTTAACATCAAAACCAAATGCCTGATGCCGATCAAGATCCGAGGGATCTTCATCTGCAAAGAAGAGATAATTTCCATGTTGTCCGTTTTCGTATCTAGCCAAAAGGACGGATCTGGATTTAGTAGGCGGTGTGTAATTTAACAGCTTTTGTCCATTCAGATCTAAATCTCTTTGCATAACCATCTTTCCTGAGTCAAAGATAAAGGGAGAATCATAAACAGAACTTGGCACATCTGCGTGAAATCCAGAAATTCCATAAACGATCAGATGAGAAATTCCGATTGATGGAGAATCTGTTGTTCCCTGCCATTTAAGATCGAAATAAACAAACTCAGGAGGAGAAATCTGCCATTTATGCATGTGGATGATTGATCGAGAGTAGCCAGAAAACATTTTTGTTGTCGTTTGATTTATGTTCAAGCTCGTTGAAACAGCATCAAAAATTACACCACTCAAAAGAGCAGGAAAAAACTCAACAACAAGTGTGTATTCTCCTTGAGGCAACTTCAACATATTTAAGCCCATTCTTCCAGAATAAAGATTTGAAGAATCTTTTCCAATCTTCAGCTGAAAAGCTTTTTTGTTAAAATGATGCGGAGAAAACGGAAAATCTACAACGCCAACAACTTGCAAATCATGCCCGTTGAAAGATTCTCCCGTATCACTCATGAGAAAATGAAATGCATCTTTAGTATTTCCAGCGGGGGAGATTGACGTTTCGTTTACAAACTTTTTCAAGTTATTTTCTGTTTTGGTTGCTTCACTCGCGATTTCTAATTCTACCCAACTCTTCGATGTTGCTTCATAGACTCCGCTTGGAGCGGCAGGAAGTCCAATAAGTCTTTTTCCTCCCATATCAATTTGACCAGTCATGGTTCCTCCGGAAAGAGAAAGAGTGCTAGAGGTAAAAGAATTGATTGATGAGTGAAGTTGTTTTACTTGGTAATCCACAAACTTTTTGTTGACTGCTTGATCGATTGCTGTTGGATCTTTTACGTTATAAATGAACTGGTTTCCCATATCCAAGCTTGTTTCCATTGGAAACGTTTCTTTTCGGCTGAGAAAAACATTCTTTGCGTCATCATAGGAGATCAGATTGTTATAGTTTGCGGAAAGATCCTCATAAGTCTGCTGTTTTGAATGCGTGACATGGAAAAGTCCTTTCAAATCAATGTCTTTCGTTACTTCATGCGTGTGAGCAGGTACATTCGGATGATATTTTTTCAGCGTTACCATATTCACCGCAGAAAGATCATCGTTTTCATCCGTATCCAGATTTGTGATCAGTTTCCGATCCATATCTATCTCTCCAGGAAGAATCAGTTTATTTCCCCTGAGATCCAGATCTCCAGTCATGTGAGAAGAACCATCAACCTGCAAAGAATCTGCTCTCAGTTGAATCAGTTTGGTTTCCACACTTCTGTCTAGCGTGTCAACTTGATGTTTTGTAACTGCATCTGCATTTCCTGTTCCTTCAGCAACATTAACTAGTTTTCTGTTTTCCATATCATAATCTCCTGTGGATGTCAGCTTAAAACCAACTCCTGGCAATCCATCTCTTCCATCTCGTCCTCCATGTGAGGTGCTTGTTGTTTCAGAAAGCAATCCATTTGAGTAGCTCATTTTAAAGTCTTTCATCAAAGTTTTTAGCCATGAATTTCCTTGGTTTATCCACATAGAGGAAAAAGAACGGATCACGCGTGGCTTTCAAATAATCTTCTTTCTTGATGTTATTCTCCCTGCAGATCGCAGTCTGTTCTTTATTGCTTGGAAATTCAAAAATGCAAAGATGTGAGCAATTCAAGCGGATATCTTTTGGTGTTTGGAAATAACTTTGTGACAAATAAATCACAGAACAATTTTTGTGCCGGCCTTGGATAAAATAATCAACCAATGGCTTTTGGTTTTTCTCGCAAACAAAATCGTCAAAAACAACCAGTTTTTGATTCTCCCCAGATAATTCTGAAACTGGGATGATTTCATCCTGGGATGCTTCAATGATGTCATACCCAGCTTCTTTGGTGATTGGGTGAAATGTTTTCATCAGGTGTTGATATTTAGCTTGGTCAAGATTTTTCGCATAGAGGAAGATCTTATCGTAGAAAAGCAATCTCAAAATCATATCCAGGAGAACGTTTGTTTTTCCAGATCCTGACGGACCACAGATCAACATTCTGAAAGTTCGATCAGGCATAAAAGGTTGCAACTGTCGAAAGTTTGTGATTGGGTCATGGTAATCATAATTTGGAATCTTCATTTTATTTCCCAGAAGACAAATTCAGATGAACATCTTGTTCAACATCATGTTCTTCATCCAAATTCATGTTTGTGGACTTAAAATGAGTTTATTGAAATGGAATGAAATGGCCAAAAGCAAATCTGCTTTGGGGAAAAAAATCAACTTTGTTCACGATGTCATCACCCAGAAAAAGTTGGGTGAAGAAACAAGCCAAACTGGACTGGCAAAAATGTTCCGTCCCATAACAGCAAAACTAGATGAGGTTGTGGCATCGAATTTGAGGCAGCCAGCTTTACCAGTTCGGAGGAGAAAGCCAACAACCTCAAAAGTCGATTCAAGCATAGATTATTATCCAGAAGTCGATCCATTTGAAGAGATGGATGTTGGCAGTTTGTTGGATGATGAGGTTGTTGCGCCGCAAGCTGAAAAACAAACTTTTTTGGGAGAATTGAGGGAAGAGTTTGGAGATGATCCACCTCCATATGAAGATGAAATTCCTGATTACTCTCTGGAGCCTGAGGATGAAGAAGAAGAAAAGAAAAAGAAAATCAGCAAAGAGAAAGAACACCAAGAGATTGCTGATGAATATTTGGCTGAATTGGAGATTGATACTTATAACACAGTGGATTGGATGCTTGCAGACCCAGATATCACAGCAAAACAGAAACAAAATTATCTTGAGCAAAACATTCTTGCTGATGCAAAACATAGAAGAAACCAGCTGAAAGGATATAAAGCTGCTTGGACGAAAAGATTCAAAAACAAAGAAATAACTGAACAGACAATGAGAAAGGAACATCGCAAAATAGATCAGAGGTCCCAAACCTTAAATGATTACATAAAACATTATACAAAGAAAGCAAAAACATTTTCAGGCTCTGGGTTGAAAAAAAGAAAAAAGGGTGGAGCCATCCGCTTGTTCTCCAATCCCAAAGAACTTCTCAAGAAACTTGAGGTAATCATTGGCTCCATTCTTGCTGGAAACACAAATCTGGCAATCAGAAACACTGGAGTGGGCATTCTTGATCTTCTCCTGAAAGAGTCAGTTATCAACAAATCCCAGCATGAAAAGCTGTTCAAAAACTATTTCAAAACATAAAATGGAAAGAGAAATCGTCTTGTCATCTTACGCCGTTAAGAACAGACTAAACAAACCTGCAGATTTCACAACAAAATTTAATCGTCAAATTATTCTTGATCCGAATGAACAATATGTTGTTGGGTTGAAACGAATCATCAACATGAGTTTTACGTGGTATAACATCAATCCTCAATATGAAAATCAACTGATCAGGTTTTTCTCTGATGGCGGGAAAACATTTTCCGATATTGCGTTTCCTGCTGGAGTTTGGGGGTATACTGGAATGAATGATTTCATTCAGGAAGCAACAGTGGTGAAATCCGATGGAAAAGAAGATGTTTTCCCAATCAATCTGGCCTTCAGCAATGAAACTTTCAGAGTGACAATCACATTGGCTGAAAATTATCAACTGGATTTCACCCAATCGAATTTTGGGGATCTTGTGGGGTTTGATAAAAAGATTCTAAAGGAGAAAGTTAATGTTGGCCCTAACGTTCCAAACCTCAGTCAAGATACTGATATGTTGAACATTCATTGTGACCTGACAAATGATTCACTTGTGGATGGAGAAGAGACTGATATCATCTATTCCTTTTCCACATCTGTTCTGCAGGCATCATGGAGTTTTGAGCGTGAACCCATAAAAATAGCATTCTGCCCTGTGAATAAAAACACGATCAGCTCAATTCGGATGTATATCACAGACGGGAAAAGAAGAATTGTTAACCTGAATGGAGCAGACACAGCTTTCTCGCTGATATTAAAAAAACGAATCTAAAATGAAAGCATATGAATTTTCTCGAGTTTACCACCCCAAACTGGGGAAGTTTGTTTATAAGCATAAAGGAACAGGAATCATTTTTGATTCCATCTTCAAGCCACTGAAAAAGATGGCAGGACCAGCCATGAAAGGAATTCTCAAGAAAGTTGCGAAACCATTTGCGAAAAAAGCTTTGGACGCAGGAATTTCTCACGCTGGGGAAAAAGTGGGCAAAATGGCAGTTGAAAAATCAGGTGATTTGATCATGAAAAAACTGGGAAATATGAGAATTGGGAAAAAACCATCAACAAACATGAAACGAGGAAGAAAACCACAATCACTCCCTGCTTCTCATCCTGTAAAACAACCACAGAGAGAAAGTGCAACTGACATCCTGAATAGACTAATCAGTGGCCAAGGAATTTAAAATAATCTATCAAAATGGCTTTTCGATCGAATGAATATCTCCAAAGAAATGAATTAGTAAGATTCCAGTTGGATGATGTTATTAGAGCCCCAGCAAATGGGCAAGCACAAACAAAAAATGGTTATAAATTCACCATCAATGACAGATCAGCGTTTTATGACTGGCATAACGCTTATTTTGAAGTGCAATTTCAACTCCAGAAAATAGCAGATGGTGCTGGATATGCTGCTGCTGATAGGATAACAGTCATAAATGGTTCACATTCCCTGATAAAACACATGGTCATCAGATCTGCAGGGAAGATTGTTTATGAACCTGACAATCTGCATAAAGTTACTTTTGTTAAAAATCTGTTGGAATACTCAGATGACTTCAGCAGATCAGTCGCAAAAAACAGTTTCTGGTATCTGGATGTAAATGCAACAACTGCTGCAAATAACACAGGATTTGAAGCGAGAAGAATACAAACTCAGGCAGTTCGAAACGATGGAACTGGAGGGGCAAAAGATGTTAATGCAATTATCCCCCTGAATCGTTTCTCCTTTTTCGAGGAACTGGAAGACAGGATGTTGGTCCCAATGCAGTTGCAATTCGAAATTAATCTTCAACAGGATTCTGAATTAATTCATATGGCAAATGGCACGGATCCTGGAAGAGTTGTGGTAAATCGATTTTTGCTTTGGGTGCCGAGATTGACACCAAAAGATTCTCTTTATGATAAATTTGTGAGTTCATTCCTGAAAGAATCGCAATGGAAGTATCTGAGAGAGACATATGATCAATCACCTCCTGCACAATCATCAGGGTTCTTCCAGATTTCAGCGAGCATTGACAATGTAAAGCATATTTTTGTCTGGCTGAAAAGAGCAGCTCCACCCAATGATGACCCTGCAGAAGATAACCCATATCTCTTTGACACTTTCAAGCTGAATGCGGCAAATGCAAACTCATCCCTGTCAACTTGCAGATTAGAGTATGGAAATGGAGTGTTTTACCCTGAAACTGACTATGACACAGAATCAAAAGTCAGAATCTTCAATGATGTCATGGCTTATGCAATGAGGAAAAATGACTTCAACACTGGTACTCAGTTGAATTTGGCTAACTTTCAATCACTTTATAGCCTCATTTATTTCGACTTGTCTTACCAAGCTGAAAAACCAACACGAGATCCCAAGCAGTTGATATTTCGATATACGCTGAATGCCAATGCAGCTGCTGCCTTCAATGTGCATGCAGTCGTTCTTTATGAGGAAACAGCTAAGATTGATAAAGTTGGAAATGAGCTGGTCATTGCCTAAAGCGGAGCTGAGCGAAGCAAAGCCGCGTGAAAAACATATGTTATCATTAAAAATGACAACATATCACCCATACAAAGTAAATTTGTCTAAAGGACAAAAAGAAAAGCTTGGAAGAGCATTCAGAACAAATATGCCTATCACCCTGAGATTGGGACGAAATCAAACAAGTGGAAACGATGAACTGATGCTGACAGCCAATCAAATAAAAAGAATCGCAAAAGCAAAATCTCTGGGAAAAGGAGTTGAGATTAAGATAACAAAAACGCAAATCAGAAAAGTGATGAAAGTCTATTTTCTGCTATTGTTCCTTTGGCTAAAACACTGGTGCCCACCCTAGGAAAAACACTGGGATTATCAGCACTTGCTGGTTTAGCGAGTGAAGGAGCAAGTCAAATAGTTAAAAAGATAAGCGGAAGCGGCGGTCAGATTGGTGGGTTCCTCATCCCCCAAAATAAAATTCAGAAACTGATTGACAATAAACATTTGTTGACAAATACACAGAAACAAGATATTTTGGTTGCCCTTCAATCAGGAGGAAAAATTGTGGTAAAACCAACCGCAAAACAATCTGGAGGAGCACTTGGCACTATTCTAGCATCCATTGGAATCCCACTTGCTCTTGACATGGTGAAAAACCTGTTTGGAAAAGGAGCTCCAAGAGTTGGCAGACCAAAAGGAAAAGGTGCCCCCAGAGTTGGCAGACCAAAAGGGAGCGGAGCGACCTCTGGAAAAGGTGCTCCCAGACTGGGAACTCCTTGGGCAAGACCTCCTCCATTCATTGGAAGTTGGAAAAACTCTGTTGGAATGGGAAAAAAAAAATCAAAAAAAGGCAAAGGACTTCTGCTGGGGCCAAACAGCCCGTTCGCCAAGATTCCACTGATAGGAGCAATTCTATGAAACCCAAATTTGTAATTAAACCGCTGTCAAATATTGATCTGTTGAATTGGATAAAATATCTCAAGATTCCAAATTTCAAAGGAATATTTGCAAGAGATGAAGCTATGCCCAAAAAACACAGCCCATGCATCATCAATCTTGATTCGCTTAAAAATGCAGGAACTCATTGGGTTTGTTGCGTCCCTGGTCGCTTCGCTCCCAGTCGCTTCGCTCCCAGTCGCTTCGCTCCATCACATGATAAAAAGTTCTTGTGGTATTTTGATAGTTTTGGAATGGGCTATCCTCTCGAATTTAAAAGTTCCAAACCTGTAATTTGGAACAGCAGTCAGTATCAAAACATCAACAGTGTTCTTTGCGGGTATTATTGCCTCTTCTTCCTACATCAATGGTCGCAGGGGAAAGATTTCTATGATATTCTCCAACCTTTCAGTTTAACTGACACAATGCAAAATGAGAAATTCATAAAAGATTATTTCAATTAAAAATGGAATCATATTGCGTCAAAGAAAAAAGAGTCACTGGTTGCGTTGAACCATCCGGATATATGACTGCAAAAAATGGGAGAAAGATGTTTTTCTGCCATTGCGCTTCATGCGGAATTAAAAAAACTAGATTCGTGAAACAAGGGAACTCGGGAAACTAAGTCTGCCCTCACAAGGTGGCGGCTTTTTCGATACAGCTGACAGTCATTCACTCGGTGAAATTGCCTTAAAAAGCGGCGTGAAAGGATTGACTAATCTTGGTCGCATTGGATTATCCAAAGCGGTTAAATCAGATTTTGCCAAACAAAAGATTAAAGGTGCGGTGAATAAATATCTTGATCAAGCATTGGACGCATTTACAAGTGACATTTCAAAGAAATTAGATTCCTTATCCGGTCGCGGGATTGATGCCCATGCTTTGATAGGAAAACTTCCCAGACCAAAAGGAGGATTCACTCTCCCCGGGCATAACTTCACAGGTCCGTATAACCCTTTGGAAAAACAAGTCAGATTTGACGATACTGGAAAGATTCTTGAAATTTATCAGCAACCAACTGGAAAAACAGATGCAGTTTCTATGCAACACGATGTGGATTATTCAATTTGCGCAAAACAAACAGATCCACGCAAATGTAAAAACAAAGCAGACAGAAAGATGGTTGCCGCATTGGATGCTATTCCCTGGAAAGAAAGACAGTGGGGACATGCTTTAGCAAGAAACACAATCAACGCAAAACAAAAACTTGGTCTCGGTCTCCCAAAAAACGGGAAAAGATTTTGAGTGAAGGCTGGACTCAAAATCTAGCAAATGAACTTCACCAGCCAATAAGGAGAAGATTTCCAAAGAGAAGAGTCATTTCATATGGGATTGACAACATCTGGGCGGCTGATCTGGTCGAGATGGGGAAATATTCAAAGTGGAACAAAGGAATAAGATATCTCCTGATGGTGATCGATGTCTTCTCAAAGTTCGGTTTCATTCGCCCCTTGAAAGACAAGCGAGGGCAATCAGTCGCCGATGCTTTCCAATCAATATTCAACACGAAACGAAAACCGAAAATGCTTTGGACAGACAAAGGGACTGAATTTTTCAATGGAACTATGAAGGATCTCCTTGACTTGAATAGGATAAAATTGTATACCACAGAAAATGAAGAAAAATCATCGGTTGCCGAGCGTTGGAACAAGACGATGAAGGAGAAACTCTTTAAGATGTTTTCTACTAACAATAATACAATATACTGGGACCAACTGGGCAGGTTAGTGGATCAATATAATCATCGTTTTCATTCGAGCATTCGGATGAGCCCCGCAGAGGCGAGCAAACAGAAAAATGAGAGGCAGGTGTTCGCTAATTTATACGGAGACCTAATTTATACTAAACACAACCCAGCAAAATTCAAGGTTGGCGACAGAGTTAGAATATCAAAATATAAACGACAGATATTCGACAAAGGTTTCACCCCGAACTGGACAGAGGAGATATTTGCCGTCGACGAAATATTGAACACAAATCCTCCGACGTATAAATTAGCCGATCTGTTGGGAGAACCGATCAAAGGAAGCTTCTATGAACAGGAAGTTCAAAAGACAACGCAAGATGTATTTCGCATTGAAAAGGTTATTCGCCGTGATAATAAGCGAAAACTCGCGCTTGTAAAATGGAAAGGTTATCCTGATAAGTTCAATTCTTGGGTTCCATTGAGCGATGTTCAAAATCTCTGAGACACATGTGATAAAAAACGCGTGAACACTGGAACACAGGAAGTTTGAGTTAAAATAAAGATGATGTAATGAGATGATGCAATTCACACTATATAAACGCAAACACTGCGCGAGCAACTTCATGAGGAAACAAACATGAACAGTGAGCAGATGAAGACGTTTTCGCGAACCATCCAGATATTCATCCTTACAAAAATGCTTTGACGAGATAAAGGAAAAGTTTACTGGTGAGACAGAAGGCAAGCCAACGGAACACAAAAAAAGAGAAGATAAAGACGCTATTGGTGACACTTTTTGTTAGAGCCACAGCGTGGCACGTTTTGTGAATTATTTATTAGTGCCACAGCGTGGCACTTTTTGTGAATATTTATTAGTGCCACGCTGTGGCACTTTTTGTGAATTATTTATTAGTGCCACGCTGTGGCACTTTTTGTGAATATTTATTAGTGCCACGCTGTGGCACTTTTTGTGAATTATTTATTAGTGCCACAGCGTGGCACTTTTTGTGTCGTCATTGTAAATAAAAAATGAAGTTAAATGAAATGAATGACTTGTTGCGGGTGGTAATAAGCGGTTATTTGAATATGAATGTAAAACATTCATATTCATAAAGTCTGTTATTTCAAAACACCGCTTCGCGTGGGCTGCGCCTTCGCTCAGCTTCGCTTTGCTCAGCTTTCTTTCAATCCCTGGTGGATTTCCCAGAGGAGACAACTTTGCTTTTGGAGTTCATTTTTGAGAATCTTATGTTCCTCTTGAAGGTTGACAAATGATTCAAAGAGGAGTTCAATTGTATCTTCCTCTTCTTCATTTTGCTCTGCTTCTTCCATCTCTGAATCAGAAACAATAAATTCCTCATCAGATGTTGTGGGGGTTTCATTTTCACTCCTTTCTTCCTCCTCTGAGCAAATGGAACAATTTTCATGATCACTCATTGCTTCGCTAGCTTCCATTTTCTTTCCATTTGTTTTTTTTGAAGATTGTTTGGATTATTTTTTCCTGTTCTGCCCTTCTTGATGGGAGAACCAACAGTTTGAAATCATCTTCATTTGGATTGAAACCATTCTTTTTCAGAAGGGAGAAAAGAACTTGATTGAAATTAAGAAACTTTTTTCGCTTGAGATGAAGATCATCATATGCCAGTGAAAAATATTTAAAATCGTCAATGAGGAACTTTTCCAGATATTCATAGTCATTTCCATCGTGATTTGTTATGTGATTGAAGATTTCATGTTCGTTGCCATTGACTTTTTTCCATTTGGAAGCTTTAACAAACTCCCTGACTTTTTTTCTTGTGATTTCATGGAGGGGAATTTGGGAGAGAATTTCTTTTTGATAAAATTCGAGATCTTTGAGTGGAATTTGATTTTTTCCCCTGATTTTTACGGATGACATCTTTAAAATGTTCAAGTCTAAGATTTTTATGAGAATGCCATGTTGTTGTTGTATATGTTTCTTGAATGATTTCAGGAGTGTCATCTATTTCCTCATCTTCATCTTCATCTTCGGAATCAAACATTTTCTTTTCCGGAGAAAATTTTTTCACAGATGGGTCTTAAGATGCAGTTTTTTTTCATTTTGTGGAAGATTTTCCACACTGGAATTGGCCTTGGAATTTGGGAACTTGGCAAAATCTTGTGTTAAATTTTAGCGGAAGTAGTAGGGTAAAAACGCACCTGGGCCACTTCCAATTAACCCCAAATTTCACAGAAAAATCACAAAAATCATTCCCCCCAAATTCAACAAATTAGGAAGTTGCTAGAACTGAACAGAAAAGGTTAAGTTATGTTAAATGAAACACTAGATGGAATTGATTAGAATTGCTGATTTTTAGCTGATGATTGAGGAAAGAAAAATGTTGAAAATTGTGTGAAATTTGGGGTTAATTGGAAGTGGCCCAGGTGCGTTTTTACCCTACTACTGACCAGATCCCACAACAAACGTTTATCATGGACCTCCGAAAACTCGTCTAACCACTCATGGTATTTGAAATTAATTAGCTGAACATAAGTATCATCTCCTAAGAGACTGGAGTTAAACTTCCAGTAAGACGGTCCGAACGGTAGATCTTTCATGCTGTTGATGCAGAGCGTTATTGCCGAGTGATCCGATTTGATGGAATCTTTATGTCGGTGTTATTTATGTCATCTTGTAAACTATTAGAAATGAGCCAGTAGTCGATGGGACGCTGGATCAAAGGTTTTTTTTTTGCCTTCACGTCAATTATTTTTTATCTGGGTTACGCAGTCTCCAAATATCAACTAAATTAAACGCAGATATGAGATCGTCAATTAACCGCACAGATTTTTTAGTTTCAATTCTCCCCCCAAAGTTGTCTTGATTCGCGCTGAGATGGTCATTAAAATCTCCTCCGATGATGATTTGGCATTGTGAATCAAAATTGGTCTCATCTAAAACATTTAAAAGGTTCTGACAAAAAAGTAGTTGTTCATTTTGTTTGGTCGGAGCATATAAGTTTCGATATGCATGTCACTCAAACGTTCTTGTAAATAAACATATTTGCATTGTACTGCTCAGTGTTGTATTGAATTGTATTGTATTGGGAGGTTGAAAAACTCTAATGAGCCCAATTTGTAAATATAAATTGTAAATGAAAGGACCACTCGTCAAATTCGAAATACTGGATACCTGGCAAGGATCTGATCAGCGAAATTAATTAGAAGCAAATGAACTGATCGTACAGTAAAGGAATATATATATATATATATATATATATAATCCAAGAAGGAAAATCACTCAACTTTGATGACCATAAGTTTAATACAAACTTGTTTCGTAGGTGTTGCCACCCACTCCTCAGTTAAACTTACAATGATTGATCCCTTGTTTGACTACGTTATTTATATGTATGATTTCGCAAGACGCACACTCTACCTAACCGTTAAAAAACCGTTAAAAATATGCGCGCGCCTAAAGAATACATGCGCGCGCACTACTTGCTTCGGTAGAACTTATTCTAGGGTGTGTTTTAAAATATATTTACGTCTGTGTCTACACGTTGAAATAAGCTCGTTTCTCCTATTAAGCGAAGCCATTTGCGGTTTAGTTATTATCAAATGTTTTTCTGCAATACACAGATTGCATCGTTTCGTTTGATTCGAATATGCCTTGGCTTTTGCTAGAATTTTCCAGGTGATGTTATATTCCTGTTTTCGGTCCTTTAACTGCCATAAATATTTACTTAATTCTGTATCGTTCTTTCTATTTTCATTGTTAAATGACGCCTTATGGTTACGCCATCTAGTTTTAAATTCGTTAGCTGTTAAACCTATATAGGTCTCTGCACTTTCTTGCGTCTTGACGGTAGCTTGATAAACTATTTCTTTAGTTAGACATTCTCCGTTCAATGGGCACTCTTCTTTCTTTCTACAACTACACTTCCTTTCAACATTATCTATACTACCTTGCTGTTCTGCCTTTTTCAGAGTGATCTTGTTGTGTCCATCTATGATTTGTTTAACATTAGGCATACAACTATAGCTTAGCTTAAGTGTGTTCCTGTTAAATATTTTCCTTAATACATGGCCGCTCGGAAAGCATTTATCTATTAACTTAAAGAACTCTTTACCTACATTAGTTTGAACGTTCTTACTATATGGCGGGTTAAACCATATCACATTCCTTCTTCGTGTACGCTGTTTTGTTGATGCTCTTGGTGCTGGTGGGTTGAATCGGAGTTTATAATCATAACAGCTCTTCCGCAATGCTTCCTGTTGTTAACCGATAAATTTCGAACAGCACGGCCGTTCTTCAATTCATCAATTCATCAAGGAATTAAACTTAAAACACGCAGCCCATCGAAAAAAGAAAATTCAATCACTTTTCCAGAAAATGTACTTACACTTTGGCTCTAAATAACCTCTAACCTGTCAGTATAAAGTTTCTTGGTAGCTGACCTCAACAGAACTGATATCCATTTCCCATGGAAAGAAGTTGCACCTGACAGTCCTTCCAAACGTATAAAAGCTTATAGAAAACAAACGTCCATGCAAGTAGATGTATGTTAATTGTTCGGGGACACACATTTTAGGGTGTTACAGGCACTAATGCATCAGAGATCTCTGCCTTGACAGGATCGTCGCCGTTTGAATCACGGCAAAGCTTGCTCATAGGTGTGGCGTGATTTTTCTCTCAAGATTTGTAGATTAAAACCTGAGTTTAATCTTTCAAATCTGACTTGGACACAGCTGTGAGACGATTGATCTTTTTTTGGAACTCTTGTTTGATTTCCTTGCGAAGTTCGGTTTTGATCTTGTCTATATCTAGCGCTGGAGTTTGCCTGCCTCCTGGTCCACCTGTTTTGTTTTCACCAGAGCGAATCAAGGCTTTCAGTTCGTGATATTTTTCAACCTCGCGAACTCTGTATCACTGATTGTCTTGTCCGCAAGGGCTTTTGAAACCAAGTCATTGACAGAGTTTCGTTTAGCAATGGCGAGTGTGTAGATCTTTTCATGTTTTGTGATCTTCCTTTCGAGCCGTTTACCGAACGCAGTAAGGCTGGCGGATGAAAACCATGAAACGGCAGCGACGCCAGCAAGAGGAGGGCTGGCGATAATTCCAACTCCTGTCAAGGCTGTTACCACTGTTGCAGAAGACAAACCCGCAGAGATGAAACCAAAGCCTACAGCCGAGCCATGGACAATGGAGTGGGTTCGTTTGTACTTCTTAGCGACCTGCCTATAGTGGCTAGCCTCTCATTCAAGCTCTGTCTGTAAGTCAGATATTTTTTTTAGACGAAAGTCATCACCATTTGGCAAAACTGGGTAGAGCGGTTGTGTCTCGCTGTATTCCGGAGCCGATGGAAGCAGTACATTGGCAGAACTCATGGTGGGGTATATATATATTTTTTTAATTTATCGCTATTTTAAGATCAAAAGGTAAGCCATTAAAATCAAAAAGGTTTCCGTGTTCGTCTTTGACTGAAACTGTTAAACTATGTACAAAATTGTCAGATGCTGTCCTAAGAAAGACATGCTGTGTTGTTTGCCAATATAAAAACCGATTGTAGGAATAATACCCACTAATGAAAACTTTTGACAAAACAGCCGAAGGCTTTCCATTAACTAAGCTTTGTTCTTTATCGACAAGATCACGGTGAATGTAATAGAAGTC
The DNA here is from genome assembly GCA_024195265.1 of Dendrophyllia cribrosa. Taxonomy (NCBI): domain Eukaryota; kingdom Metazoa; phylum Cnidaria; class Anthozoa; order Scleractinia; family Dendrophylliidae; genus Dendrophyllia; species Dendrophyllia cribrosa. The sequence goes on from JAJLRJ010000010.1 coordinate 18,501,125, forward strand.
TGGTGACATTAATTTCTTAACGTATGTCTTCTTAGACTGCAATTTAGGACTTATGCCTAATAATTTAGACAAAGCAGGATTTAATTCTACTTCATTAGGAAAATCTTTGTGTATAAGCAGTACCGCGTTGCCTTCATCGATTTGGGCGCTTAATTTTACCGCTTGTTTCTCGAATATGTAACTTATATAGTTCTTCAACATATATGGAGTGTAGTTCCCTGCGGGTACTGTCAAGACAGTTCCTTTTTTATTTTCGTCAGTAGAAAACCATGTTATTGTTCCATCTGTTTTCAAATTATGCCACGATTTGAAAAACGAGCAAGAGATAAGCCGGATGGAGCTCGGCTTCGGAAGCGGTTGATCAAAGTAGATGGTGCAAGGATTCGAATGTGTGCAAATTCTTAGCATAACCATTGTACTGCTGTGCGTATATTTAAGATTTTTTTAATTTATCTCTATTTCAAACTCCAACGACTTGTTATTGAAGTCGAAGAGGTCGCCATTTACATCCCTCACTGACAGTGATATGCTATTTAAATAATCGTCAGAGGAGGTGTCATGCAAGATGTTCTGCTGTGTTGTTTCATAGAAAACTTTCTCAAAAGGTTTTCCACGAACATCAAATCGAGCCAAAACTTTGGAAGGCTTCCCATTGAGCAGGTTTTGTTCTTTATCAAATAGATCACAATGGATAAAGTAAGTGCTTGGTGATGTTAATCCTTTGACGAATGTTGTCGGCCACAGCAATTTAGGACTTATACCAAGCAATTCAGATAGATCATGTCTAGTTTAACCTCTTCTGTGTATTCTTTGAAAATGATCATCGACCCCAGTGGCGTGTTTGTCTCAGTTGCTAATTTATAATTAGCATTGGCACCACCGAATACGTTTTCTAATTCTTTTGCCAAAGACTCAAGAGTGTAATGGCCTGGGAGAAGTCTCATGACAGTTCCTTCTTTATTCCCATTACTAAACAATGTTATCTCTCCTCTTTGTTTCAAAGTATTCCACGAATTGAAAAACGAACAAGAGATGAAACGGATATAACTCGGTTTTGGAAGTGCGTGGTCGAAGTAGATTGTGTGAGGGTTAGAAGGCGCGACGATTGTTAACACAACCATTGTATACATAACACTTTTAAAAATATTATATATACACAATCATGTTTGGCAGACGGCCCGGTGGATTTAATCCTAGTTCAAATCTTGGTCTAAACATTGGCGGTCACAACTATGATCCCCCACCCCCTTTTAATTCTACTCCAAACGTCTATAGCCATGTAAAGCCACCCCCAGATCCACTATCCTGGATGCGAACACCAGAAGCAGCAAAGCTCTCTGCTGCGGCCAAGGCCATGGCGATATCAGACTTCAAAAAGCGTTTCCCTCGCGCTGATATGTCCCACTTTGAAGTGCAAGTCGACTTTGGCGACGACCACAAAACCGCCACAGGGGAAGTGCTTTACAAAGAGGGCCCAGGCTCATGGGCGCTCGTTACAGAAATAGCCCACAAAGATTGGACTCAAGCCATGAAAGACGCTCTTGCAGTGGGATATAGCAGTTTCATCTATCAGTTAACGTTGAATCGAAATGCACAAAAGCCAATCCCAGCTGTTGATTTCAACACCTCAATCGAGAAGGATATGATGATTGGCGAAGTCCTAAACGACGAAGAGCAAAAGATTTACGTCACGCCAACTGATTATTTCACAACGAAATACAAAAATATTTTCAGAGACACACAGGTCAAGTTCACAACCGCGAAATATGCAAGAAAGTGGCTTGGCGGGCCTAACCTGAGTTTTTGGCCACAACAACTGAACTTCGCGCTGTGGTGTGCAACAACCGGCTGCGGAATCTCGCGTGATCTTCTGTTTGATACGAACTCCAGTCTTTCACTCCCCCCACAGCTTCGGTCATTTTACAGGTTTCACGTTTATTTCACCACAAGACGAATACTCTTCAAGATGGGTGGAGAACAGAGCATTAGCGCGTTGCCAGACGACCCCACATTCAACCAGAAAGACAGCAAATTCAACCTCATCTCATACAAGAAGCTTTGCGTAGAGTTCGGTGTTCACCCCAGTGCTGACTTCCGTTTCACACATGGCAATAACCACGGTCTTGGCCATGTGTACGTCAAAGCTAATTCTACCAACTACGGCTACCCCAACCAGCCCGATAAGGCTATGTTCGAGGAAGAGCGTATGGCTGACACAAGCGCCCCTAATTTTGTCGCAGATAGAATATCTTTTATTCGCAACGACGTTGGCGCGCAGAGTCAGTTCGAGTATTTTGTGCCAAATTATGCCCATGGCCTCCCACAACCAGGACTTGCGCGTCTGAACCAGTCTATCGAGGCCTTTGTGTACTGCATTCTGGGTGCGCAAGCCAATACCCGCAGCAGCATTATTGAGAGTGGAGGCCGAGCGTTCGAAATGCAGAGAGTATTCCTCACACTCCTAGAGGATGCCATAAGACTCTACGACATTTCTAAGAGCGTACAGCACTATCAGAAGGCCATCGAAGAAACGAAAGTGCGTCTAAACTTTGCGGACGCCCCTGGGAGTTGGCTCATGCCATCACGCATGGTTATAAACACAGAGAGCACAGTGGGGTATAACAACAGTCGTATGCAGGCAACGCAAGGGATGAAGCTGGGTGTGAACCTAGATGTTAATCTGGGCACAAAAAAGTAGGCATCACTCATATGGAAGGCGGGCCAACAAAGACCGATCGGCCCACCACCCACCCTTCTAATCCCATTCACAAAGAGGCAATGAAGGCGCAGAAGGGCGAAAGCACCCCAACACCCCCAGAGACCCCAGAGGCCCCCGCAACCCCAGAGACCACAAAAGAGACCAAAATCGAGCCGCATCACGTAAACAAGGCAATCATTGCTGTAGGTGCGTTTGCTTTGGCAGGCTTTGTTGTCTGGATGCGTTAACGCTTCCTCTTCAAGGTCTTCTCTATCAAGAAGGCAACCACGGCGAGGATTAGCAGCCAAGCATGCTCGCCAAGAAAGGAGATAACCTGGCCGACCGCTTTGAAGACAAAGCTCACGATCGAGCCGATGAGGCCAGGCAGGATGGAGGCTATCTTCTTCCCCAGTTCTTTGAACCCATTTCCAACAGCCTTTGTACCCGCTTTCAAGGCATTCATTGCAGAAAGGGTCACAGCGCCTATGACTATACCGGCAGCCAGAACAACCGCTTGCAACGTCCACCCATATTTCTTGAAAATACTTTTCACACGTTCGCGAAGAGGGAGTTTTTCCTCAAGGCGCTCTCTCTCGGTTTCAACCTCGTCTCTTATCTCGGTGTTTTCTTGGATCCTGTCACGGGCTCGTTGGCGGCTGCCAGGCTCCTCATTTTCATCATTCGCAACTCTTTGGTCTTCTTCGATTTGCCTGTTATAATCAGCAATCGTTTTATCAAGGTCATCCAGTTGTTCAGTTATATTTGGCCCAAGAGCATTTTGTATTTCCTTCGGAAGATGGGTGTTAAAAGTTTTTTGGGCATCCCCCTTTGATAATGTGTACAGAAGATACGATGTTGTTTTACCTCGCACTCTAACTTCGATGTGAAGCCCTCCTGTTTTTTTAGATTCCACGTACAGAGCTTCAAGTTTAGTTTTATTTACATAGGGGAAATCCTTCTCAATCTCACTCATTGCCATATCCTCTCTAGTGCGAAGAATTCGCCCTCCCGGGGTCCCCTCAGTGAAAGAGGTTTCTTTCTTGCTTGAACCGCGTTCTGGGGGGCGATTCATTGTAGTCATTGGAAAAGATTCACCCGAAGGCCCGGGTTCGGGTTCGGAGCCAGAGAGTGGAGTCTCGTCATTGTCATCATCATCATTACGATCATCTGTGTGTGGTATAAGAGGAGTTTCTTCAGGGTCGACCTCCATCTTTATGCATCAAAGTATATATTTATTTTTTAAAAACATATATATATATATATATATATATATATATATACTTAACATGAATGAAGACAAGATTTTTTGTTGTAAATCACCTATATTTCGACCGGGTACACCGGCCTTCTTCAGGGTGAGTGACCGTTACAAACGCGAAACACCACTGATGCAAAAGCAGCTGATACTAGCGCGCGCGTTTTAAACCGTTAAAATACGCGTTACATTCCTGCGCGTGCATTAAAGATTTCAATAACTTCTCTCTCGAACCGCGCGGTTCTGAGAATAGAAAAAGTCACTCTCGTTTAAACCATGCGGCTTGAGGCTCTTCAGCCTATACGCCCATTGTCCCTCTTTCTGTAACAATTCCCTTTCGTTTGCAACTCTATCAATGAGCAAAACGCCCAAGTCCTTTAAACCACGGTGACCTTCTGAAGAGAAATGTCGATAAATAAAGTCATCTTTCTCCTTTTGATGTACCCGGTCGAAATATAGGTGATTTACAACAAAAAATCTTGTCTTCATTCATGTTAAGTATATTTTTATTATGAAGATCAAATCTTTACTCATTGGATGTTCGTGAGAAGACTTTATATATATATATATATATATATATATATTCTGGCTATGGCTGTGAGCGAAAACTTCAACCCGTCTTACAGAGCGAAAATGGGGCTAGCCCTCAAGGGTGCCAGGACTCTGCATCGCATCACATTCAACCCAAACAAAGCGTTGCCAGGGGAAACGCTGTACGTGTCTGTTCCTAAACTAGACAACGGGGTCGTGCTCGTCCCAGGCTCGTTGTCCCTGGTATTCAACCTCGTCGTGAGCGGACAGGCAAACAACTACCTGGTAAACAACGTCTCTCGGGCGCTTGTCTCAAGCCTTGTTGTCAAGTTTTCCGGAGAGAAGCTGCAAGACACCAATGCCTTTGACGTTTACAAGCTTTATGAGGACTTTTTCCTGACAAAGACCCAGCGGAGTAACATGTTCCTCGAAGGGATACAGCATGTGGATTTGTGCAAAATCCGTTCAAATGCGGGAGACAAGAAAACCTCTGGTGTTGACACGGAGAAGAAGCTGAATGCGGTCTACGGGAACAAATACAAAATACACCTTGACCACGAGAGCCTAAAACATCATGGTGTTTTCTATCCACATGCTCTGGCTGAAGCGCTTGTGTTCGAGATAAAGCTTGCCTCAGCGAGCATGGTTGTTAAAGGCTCGCCTATGAGTTGACGAACATTCAGCTTGAATATGAGATACTAAAAGCCAAGACACTGGCCAGCGATGCGAAAAGCGCCTATCTCAATGGCAAGGACTTCCTGTACGAGCACGTCACCCACCACAAAATCATTACAGTCAACAAGGCGACAGACACAGTGATCCACGAGACCATCAACGTCCCGCGCCGGTCAATGAAAGGCATCCTCCTTCTCTTTAGCGAACCCCATGCGGGTGGCGCAAGAGACTCGGAAAAGTTCTTCAACCCCGACATCACCAGCGTGAAGGTTACCATCGACGGCGTCCCCAATCAAATCTACAGCCAGGGTATTGAAAGCCGAGACATGTGGGAAGAGGTTCGCCGGCACTTTGGTGAGGAGGTGGGTGTTGATAGCAACATGGATGCCACAAAGTTCTACACGGAGGACAAATTCGCCCACTTCATCGATCTAAGATCGATGGCTGACAAAAGCCTACACGGCAATGGTCTCCGGCTGGTAAACACAAAGGACGGTGTCCTGCTCAAGATCGAGAGGACCACTTCGGGCAGCGGCCCAGTGAAGTGTTACATTTTCATAATCAGTGACGCATTGTTCTCAGTTGCAAATCGTGGGCTGGAATCGATTCAGTATTAGGTAAGAAAACACACACACCATACATATACACAATGGACCCACGAAAGCTGCCCTTCAATGCCCTAATTATTGGGCCAACAAACTCCGGCAAAACACAGTACCTGGTAAACCTTCTCCGTGGCCCCTTCCGTGGCAAGTTTGACTATATCGTGCTGTTGTGCCCAACCTTTGTCAACAACAAGACCTACGATGGTTTTGTGGACAAAGAGCCCCGCATTTTTGTGATAGACTGCCAGCAGCACGAGATTGAACCCTGGTTAACTCTAACAAGTTACCACTTCAACGGGACTAACACACTCATCATTCTCGATGATTGTACCGCTTCGAAAGCCGTGAAAGGCCGCACGGGTCAACTTGTCTCCCTCGGCTTCAGCGTGCGCCACAGTGGCATCTCCGTGTGGGTGCTCACAGGTAACCAGCATTGCTAAACCCTTTAGGGAAAACGTGGCCGCAATCGTGCTTTTTTACACCCCATCAGGCAAAACAACGAAGGCCATCTTCGATGACTATGCCGGCGAGCTCTCACACGAGGAGTACAAAGAGCTTATTGCACGGGTTAAGGGGCGCAAGTTTTCCCACCTAGTTTTCTCTCTGCGGCATCCATATGGGATTGAAGTGAAAATATAAAAACACACACACTTATATATATACACTCGCTCTGGGTGCGGAGCAAGATGAACGCCCCCACCAAGCTTCACAAGCTAATAGCCTTCTACCAGCTTTTGGGTGAATTGCGGAGTAAGACAGACGAAATGCAATTCAAAATTATCAAAGCCGCCAGTGAGGATGATCTGCGCCAGATGCTTCTTAGCCGCTACCCTTTGAAACTCGTAGAGATGCCAGGCACCATGGCCGCCCTTATTTTGGAGGTTGAAAGGCTTTTGCCTGACATCAAGAAAATAATTGAAATTTAAAAACAATATATATACGATGGCGTACGCAAACCCTGATGAGGCCGCAATGAATGAATTTATGCAGCTGCTGGAGGCGGCCCCTCTAGATTCAATGCCATCAGAATCAGTACCCCTCCGTCTGATAGAGGGGGACCCCATTCCGGCTCAACGCGAGAAGCTGGCAATTCTGGTCTCGACTGGCAAATCAAAAGAAGCCATCGGTGCGCAGCTTACACACGAGCAAGTGAAACGCCTTTCGGATAGGGATGTTGAAAAATTTTACAAAAGGTATGAAGCCTACGTCGGCAACAAGACGACTGAGTCTCTGATTGACAGCGTTATAATGCTTGTAACCAAAGGCGCTGGCATGGTTGTTCCAATTAACGATGTGAAAGAAAGAACTCAAAAATGACTACATGATAAATCATGAATTGTCATCTCTTGCTGGAAACCTTGCACTGCGATGTGGTAAATTCTTGGCATTGGCAAATGCTGCTTTGATCACTACAAAACACATCGACTTCAAAAAGGAGCCAAAAGAGCTCATGCCGCCTACTCCTCCTCCTGCGCCACCAAGACCTCTCACAAGAGACAGTGAAGGCTACCCACTAGAGGGCTTTGATGAAGTTGACAATTAATCTGAAAGGAACCATGAAGGAACCACGAAGGAATCAGATAGATAAATTTTTGCCCACGATACCTGAAGAAACAGCGACAACCAACACGCACGTTACCTCTGATACCCCAAAGACTACTCCAGCAAAAAACCCTGGTCGTGTTGCTTCTGGCAAAAGACTAGCAGAGCGCAATCGTATGGCAAGAGAGGCAAAAAAACGGGCTGCCGAAGCAACAAAGTCGACAAATGATCCAAGCCAGGCGAATACAGCCACTGGTAGCGACCACACAGAGAGCATCAACAACTCTGGCTTCTACATTCTAACGGCTGCCGGCGTGATTGTATCCGCTTTGGGTGTGTATTACCAACGTGAAGCCATTATGAAGACACTTGGGCGCAACCCAGAACGTCCTGCTGTTGGACCACCAGCGCCGGCAGCAGAGGTGAATGTATCCGCTTTGGGGCCTGCTCTTTCACCCACACAGAGGCCACCGAGACGAAGAATTCGTGGGATGGAATAAAATAAAAAACACACATATACTCACACAATGGTAAACATCATACAAGGTTTCGTAAATGGGGCTGCAATCGGTGGCATTCTTCTTGTTTTGGTTAATTTCAACATCTGCGCCATTAAAACAGTTTGGCAATTAACGACACAGCTAACCACAAACACAAACACAGACGATGAGGAGTCTACCGAAATTTAAAATCATATATATACACCATGTCTGACAACAAGCTCGTGAAATCTCTGCTCGATGCTGCAACAATCACTGGCCTTGTCGCCGGTATTGGGTGGATTGGCCGAAAGACGATAAAGGAAAACCTCACAGCTGACCTCAGCGCGAATCTCATGAACTGCGTAAAGTTTACGGCCGCCATGGCTGGGGAGCATCGCGCTCAAGAAATACCTCGAGGACCAGAAAATCCTTCTCACCTCAATGTAAAAACACAATATATACACACGATAACAATGGCCTCAGTCGCTATAATGATTGGTGGAGCTATTCTCAATGCTGCCGCTTTTACTGGCGGCAACTATATCGCAAAAGCTTTATCCGGGGATTGCGGTCAAGCCGCCCTGGATGACAAGATCAGGCACGACAAAGCCCTTGAGGCCTATCAAGCGGCTTGGGCCAAATACCAAAAAGACCGCACAAAGTTCCTCGACTGGGTTGCAACCAATGATCGGATCAAAGATCAAGCGAAACAAAACTTCCAAGACACCGACCAAGCTCTGGCGCTTTACAGCCAAACCCATCGGGACAAACAAATAACACTTCCCAAAGAGCCCGAGTTCTCTGACTTCTATAAACCCAGCCCACAGCAGAAGCAAGGCGAGGTCTTGTTTATCGGCACTGGCGCGCTCGCCCTTGGGTATGCAGCTTTTCGCTTTCTTTAAAACCCCAATATAATATATATATATATATGCATACGCGATGCAGATGGATGCTAAACTCTCAAAGATCTATAACAGTCCGAAAGGCTATTGGAAAGGTCTTGCCGCTGTCAAAAAGCTAGCTGCAGTGGCCAAGGTCTCTGATGAGGTCGCAAAAAAGTGGCTCGTCAAACAAGCCCTTTTGCAGATTTACCTCCCAGCGCCACGCCACATCCCTCGGCCAAAGTTTGATGTCTTCACGCCCAACGCGGTGTACCAAGCGGATCTACTTTTTTTGCCTCACGACAAACTTCTTCGTGGGAGAAAGGTTTACAAATATTGTTTGACGGTTGTTGATGTGGCTAGCCGTTACAAAGCAGCAGAGCCTTTGACCTCGAAAGGGTCTCTAGAGGTTGTGAAGGCATTTCAGAAGATTTACAGACGCGGACCTTTGAAATGGCCACAACTGTTGCAGGTTGACCCTGGGCGTGAATTTATGGGCGCTGTGACGAAGGCTATGGAGAATAACAAAACGGCCATTCGTCGCGGGCGTGTTGATATCCAAAGAGACCAAGCGATAGTTGAAAGATTCAACCGAACCCTGGCTGAACGCCTGTTTGGGCACCAGTATGCGGTTGAAATGCGCCTTCCCACCGACCAGAGATCGACTGAATGGGTACGAAGGCTGCCAGACGTTGTATCTGCCTTAAACAATGAAGTAACCAGATTGATTGGCAAGAAGCCCGCTCAAGCAGTGAAGGAGAGAGAGGTTTCATCAAAGCCCTCTACCCCCTATTTGAGACCAGTAGGGGAGAAGGAGAAGAAGCTCCCTCCCCGGGTGAGTGTGAGATATTTGTATCAGCCTGGCGAGCTTGAGGGCGGTGGTAGGCGGGTGACCGATCCGATCCGATCTGGTCGATGAAGGTCAACAACATTCTAAAGGTTGTTACGAAACCAAACGAGCCGGTTGTGTATTTATCTTTTCGACGGACCCAAGCGGGGCTTCGTCCGTGAGGAGCTGATGGTTGTGCCGCCAGATACTCAGTTGCCGCCGATATCTTTGTGACCATATGCCAGCGTGTGGACGCCATCCTCCTGCAACCAGCGCTTTGAGTCAAAGGGCGAGAGCGTTGTCTTGTTTAAATGCACGCCGTAGATCTGGTGATCTACACTTCTAAGCATATCCATCCCGTGTTTGAAGGCCTCCTTTTTGAAGAGGGTGTTCTTGTAATTCTGGTGTGTAATCTCCTTCTTCGTCACCACCTTGGTCGTGCCCTTCGCCTTCTTGATGTTTTTGTCACCCTCGAGAAGGATTGAGTACATCTTTGATCGTAATGCGACAACCTCCGAGATCGGCTTGCCTGCACACTCGTCCTTCATCTTGCCGATAACCTTCTTGTTCTTCTGGTTGTGAAGAGGGTGGTCTTTCGTGAAATCACTTGTGTCAAACTCATGGATGTGGGCCTGCATGTCTTTGTACACGTCCTCTGTCTTGATTTCCAGAAGCAGTGAGTCTGTGTCAGTGTAGATTAGCTGGCAGTTCGGGCCGTATTTTCGATCTAGATTAAAGTAATAGAACTCGTACATCAACGTCTTAGAGAGATCCATCACGCACATGCCCGTGTAGACAGGCCTGTCCATTTTGATCTACTCTTTGCGCATCTGGATGCCAGCGAGGGTTTCGCGGAAGATTGCGTTCCTTTCATAGAGAGGGTTGGCGAGCAGCTTCCGAAGCTTTTCTTCCTCATCCGATCGCACCAGGCGCACTCTGGTTCTGAGGTTTTCTATCGTCTTGCCAAATACTGAGTTGTTCATGAGCTTGTAGAAGTTCTTCTCGAAGTCTGATGTGGCCTTCTTTCTGAGCTCTGTGTTAAGTCTGAGGTAGGGCTCCATCCAGTCCTACTGCTCGAAGGTCAGTACCTTGTGCATTTTTTTGAGCTTCATTCCGAGACTGAGATATAGCTGAAGATTTCGGTAATGAAGGACATATCTTTCCTTGTCTTTTAGCGTGAGGAGCAGCTTGCTTGTCTTGTCATTCCCCAGGTTCAACTCTCTTGCAAGGGATCTTTGATATGGCGACATCTACTCGTTTGGAACTTGAGATGCCTCTGGGGCTAGCGGGTAAGAGTTGTTTTTGTCGTGGAGATATTGTGGGTACTCCAAGTCAACCTCGAGTATGCAGCCTGTTTTCCTCCTAGGGCCCATCTTGGCGAGCTGCTCCACTGTTGGTGTTGTTCGGGCCCACCTGAACTTGCCAACTGAAGCGGCTGACTCATGGCCCAACCGTAGAGATTGTTTGTATTGAGATAAAGGAGATATGACGTCTCTTCTCCTGGTCAAAGTCGCTGAGATATGGGTTGTTCGCCTTAGAGTAGCGCTTCATCTCTGTTGAGATGCCGCCTCTCGTTCCCTTCTCGACGAAAAGTTGCATTGTATAGTCGGTCAGAAGCTCCAACTCTATAGCTGTGTGTTTCAGCAACGCATCCCAACTCAAACCAGGGCTTGTATAGTAATGCGCAGGGTCTAAACGGTAATACTTGAGGCATGTCTTCCTAAAGTTTTCAAACACATCTGCGAGGAGGAGGACGTCCGTTAGGAGATAGATGTCGTGGTAATCCCCGAGATTCTCGCATTCGAAGGCATCCCACACTCGTTGCGCGAGCTCGTAGTCATCGTCTGTGATGTGCTCCTTTTTGAGCTTGCTGTAGAAGGCCTCCTTCGGTGTAAGGGAGATTTCCTCGAAACGTCCGAAGGAATCCATGTACTCGTAGGGATAGACGCCCTTTCGGAGTAAAAGGCCTCTTTTTGCTGGATCCGTTTCGTATTGTTTTAGGATCTCGAAAGCTTCTGGTTTGATTGATGTGACAAGGCTATCGAGGCTTTGTTGCATAAACTGGCAGCTGTCTATGAATCTAAGCTGCCCCATAGAGAAAGAGATATATTTCTCCATTGTTATGGGGATGCATTTCAGTTTAGAACCGACCTCTGCGATTTTCTGCATCAGATGGTGAGCATCATATCCTTTCAAGTTGTGGAAGACAACCGGGATTGTTATCTTCTTTGGGTCGATTCTGAAGTAACTTCTGTTGCATGTGTTGTGGGCCGCCCCGCGATACCTGCCAGTGATGTGGCAGTGGTTTATTACTGCATCTCTGTAACATTCTCGCAGAAGAGGCCTGTCACAATATCTACAGTCTTCCTCTGGGAACTCTATCTCTGGCTTTTTCTGCCTCTTTGCCCACTTGCCGATTTTATATCTTCCATGCTCGTCTCGTGTTGTGAGTTTTAGAAACTCTCCGTAACAACTACTGTCACTGCCAGGCGCCCTCGTGTACCTGTGTACCTTGCCGCAGTACTCTCCTGTTTCTGGGTGGAAGAACGCATGCTCGTCCCTTGCATTGCGCACAGTCAGAGTCTTTCCGCAGATATGGCAATTCGTGGCTTTGTTGAAGTCATCCCAATCAACCCCTGTCATTTGCAATGGTTCCTTATGCTTGAGAGCCTCGCGTATCTCTACTTCAGCCTTCTGAAGAGCGGCTAGAAACTCACGAACAGGGTTCTCTCCTCGGTAAATATAGGGCTGACCAACCGCGCCATCTGATCTGACAGCAATGAAGGAAAATCCGCAGGGCTTGTAGACCTCGGTCTTTGTGGTGCTGCTTTGTTCCTTGGGTGGGATTCGCGCATCTAGCTTTTCGATGAGGCTCTCGCAGTCAGCATATATCACATACGGCACCTTCATCTGTTTTTGGTAGTTCTTAAAGCGAAGGATGTTTCCGCCTTCCTTAGGCATCTCGACTCTTGTTGGGCGGTTTGAGGCTCCTTTGCAATAGACTTGATGGTCTTCGAGAATTCTTTCTGATGAGAAGCCTTGCAAACATCTCACGCAGAAGTGTGTATGATTGGTTCTAGAGTGTTGTGAGTGAAGAAGCCTGCTTAGACTCTTTACAAGGCAGTAATGGTTGATGGTTTCGAAGGTGCGAGGGTCTTTCTTTGTAACGAGCATGACATTGATTCGTGGAATCTCCTCGCCTTCCACCTCACTGACGCTATAAGTAACAACTTTGTTGTTCTGCCAGCCTAAAACATTGATTGCAATAATGTTATTGAGCTTCTCAATCTTTGGTATTTCATGCAGCGGTGTTGGGAAGGAAATGCCTGTAAAGTCAAACCCATCGTCTGTTGGGTATTTACTTGTCCTTTCCGGGTGCACAGTGGCTGGGTAGCGCACAGCCCTCATTGCCCACCTCAGACAAGCATGATCTCTGTTTTTGATATTTATTAAAGCTTGTTTTGCTTTTAGAGCTGGAGGAAGAGGAAAATAAGATCCGCCTCTTATTGGCTATTATAGGGCAAAGTCAAGGAATCTGTGTCTATCCCTGCAATTGTCCAACCCGACCCGTTTACAACGATTTCAGTGACTTCTTCTCTTTTTCTGTTTATATTAATGTCGAGTCTTCTTTTAACAGCGTCCTCGTCAAAGATGTTGATGATTGCCGGCACTACCTCTCTTAAGAAGAACTCAGCTCGCTCAATGCCTCTGTTCCCTTCTTTTATAAGTTTAATCAAAATGCTGTAATTAAACTTCAAAGGGCCGAGTTGGTTTGACTCTGATCTGATTACTCTGAGGATTTCAGGCTCGATCATGTTATGAAAGATAAGAAGATCCCTCACATGAAAATCTTCTGGAACATGCATTTTGTAACTGTGAAGCCAGTTACGAAACCCGAGGTCCTGAAGTTCGAATGGAAGATGCCTGGGTCTTCGTGCCATTGCGGCTATGCGTCTTCGTGCCGCATTTCTTCGCGCCATTGCGAACAAACGTTTCCGTTCCTTTACTGTTATACGTTTTTGTGCCTTTGCGATCTTTCGTCTTTGTGCCATTGTTATACCAGGTCTTCGTGCCATTGCGGCCAAACGTCTTCGTTTCTTTTCGGCCAAACGTCTTCGTTCAACTGCGGTCAAACGTCTGTATACCTTTGCGGCCAAACGTCTTCCTCCCACTGCGTTCAAACGTCTTCGTGCATTCACCATCGCGGTATATACAAGGGGTATGTATTTCTTCAATTGGTAACACACTGCCCTCATGTGCTCCATATGGCTTCGTTTGGGTGAATGGGGGCCTCCTTGGCGTTTTGTTTTGGTTGCTCTCTACGGTTGTTGCCTCTATGAGTTTTGCGCTGATGTGAAGAAGGACGAAGCCTGAGTAGATGTATGTTAATTGTTCGGGGAAACACATTTTAGGGTGTTACAGGCATTAATAAAGCATTTGGTGATTTTTGGGCCCAGGGCCGACTGAAAGGAGGCCCTGGGCCTATTAATCATTTAACGTTTTATTATTGCCTGTAACACCCTAAAATGTGTGTCCCCGAACAATTAACATACATCTACTATGCATGCATGCATGCGAGCCGGTTTTAGCATTTTTAACTCCTTGCCGTGTTGAAATCCCTATAAAGTGATTTTCCCAGAAGAGCATCCTTCTATCCTTCAGCTTTGAATTCTACAGTATGCAACTATTTCATGTCTGAAAAGTTTGGATGGGCTGGCCATCGATCGAGCAAAGCGACCTCAAACTTTTAGAAACGACGCTTACAAGAGGTTGGAGTGGATAGTTGATTGTCTTGATTGGTATCTGTCCGGTAAGTTGAATTGTCCAGCCCCCTTTTTACCGCTTCAGTTGCAACATTTTGTGTTTTTCTATGTATCCAGCCGCTGTGGTACTATATAACGTTCTTTGCTCAAACAGGACCATTTTACTTTCTTTTCTCCGCCTCGATTTGACGCGCTGATTCAAGAAAGCAAGTCATCCGGAAGTCAACCAGCTCACCGGAAAATGTTTCCGCATTGGTTCGCATTGTTACTAAAAATAACTTTTTTGCAATTAAGATATCCCAGCCAAGGCCTCTAGACTCCCTCTCTGTCCAATTATAATCTCTTGTTAAGATAGATTTTTCAATTGGCATTTGCACGATGACGTCATATGACTACAACTACCAGAATCCTTCAGTTTTTTTTAAACTGCACTGGGATTACAAAATTTAAATAAGAAAGGAAAAACGAAATGAATTCTGCTAGTTGTAGTCAAATGACGCCATCGTGCAAATTTTTACAATTCGTCCAAAAGAGAATAGAGAGACCCTGGGAACGAAGTATAGACTCGTAACAGGGCCCGGTATATACTCCATGGGGGAATGCCATGGATGCACCGAAGAGTGCATATATTTACAATACTTACCCCTACTTACCCATACTTAACCGTACTTACCCATACTTACCCATACTTACCCATACTTACCCATACTTACCCCTACTTAACCATACTTACCCGTACTTACCCATACTTACCCATACTTACCCATACTTACCCATACTTACCCGTACTTAGCCATACTTACCCATACTTAGCCATACTTACCCATACTTAGCCATACTTACCCATACTTAACCATACTTACCCGTACTTACCCATACTTAGCCATACTTAGCCATACTTAGCCATACTTACCCGTACTTACCCATACTTACCCATACTTACCCATACTTACCCGTACTTACCCGTACTTAGCCATACTTACCCATACTTACCCATACTTACCCATACTTAACCATACTTACCCGTACTTACCCATACATAGCCATACTTAGCCATACTTACCCCTACTTAACCATACTTACCCGTACTTACCCATACTTAACCATACTTACCCATACTTACCCGTACTTAGCCATACTTACCCATACTTACCCATTCTTACCCGTACTTACCCATACTTACCCATACTTACCCATACTTACCCATACTTACCCGTACTTAGCCATACTTAGCCATACTTAACCATACTTACCCGTACTTACCCGTACTTAGCCATACTTAGCCATACTTACCCATACTTACCCGTACTTACCCATACTTACCCGTACTTAGCCATACTTACCCATACTTAGCCATACTTACCCATACTTAGCCATACTTACCCATACTTAGCCATACTTAGCGATACTTACCCCTACTTAACCATACTTAACCATACTTACCCATACTTAACCATACTTACCCATACTTACCCGTACTTAGCCATACTTACCCATACTTAGCCATACTTAGCCATACTTACCCATACTTACTCCTACTTAACCATACTTACCCGTACTTACCCATACTTACAGCTGTAGCCATACTTACCCATACTTACCCCTACTTAACCATACTTACCCGTACTTACCCATACGTAGCCATACTTAGCCATACTTAGCCATACTTAGCCATACTTAGCCATACTTAGCCATACTTAGCCATACTTACCCGTACTTAGCCATACTTAGCCATACTTATCCATACTTATCCGTACTTACCCATACTTAGCCAAACTTAGCCATACTTAGCCATACTTACCCATACTTACACCCGTACTTAGCCATACTTAGCCATACTTAGCCATACTTACCTCTACTTAACCATACTTACCCGTACTTACCCATACTTAGCCATACTTAGCCATACTTACCCGTACTTAACCATACTTACCCGTACTTACCCATACTTAGCCATACTTACCCATACTTACCCCTACTTACCCCTACTTACCTGTACTTACCCATACTTAACCATACTTACCCATACTTACCCATACTTAACCATACTTACCCCTACTTAGCCAAACTTACCCTTTCTTTCCCATACGTACCCATACTTCCCTGTACTTACCCATAATTACCCATGACCCTTGACAAAGCAACAGAACAGTGGGGATGGGTTTTGTCAAAATTCAATTTGTCCGCGGGAAAGCAAGCATTCTGTTGGTTTGACATTAACACACGTCCGACGTAACAATTGTAGTGTCATGTTATGGCTACAATCAAGGACAAAAGTGTTGGGACGAATTTGCATTTACGATGTTTCCCTACGCGCGCAACAGAAACACGGTACGCTCGAGCCCGTGTCATAAAAATGATTTGCGGATTTCAACATTGTCTCGGGTGGAGGGGTGGGGTTGGTAAGATGGGCTTTAATCTAAAAACATCATAGAGGCTTCATTAGTCAGTCACAGTAAATTAGTAGTTAATAGGAGGACTTTGTAGCATTGTCCCAAGAACTTTTGTACTTGATTGTAGGTTCGTCATGGTCTACTTTCCTACTTGTTTCTGTTCAGTTTTAATCACTGACTACCGAACACTGTATCCCAGATAATCAAGATTGGACTTGACCTGTTTTAACGTCACCATAAAAAAGTTTTTACAAGGAATTTCCAAGCCGTACCTAGCTCCTCTGTTGACAGTTTGTGGTTCTTAGCAACGCAGCTAAATTATTAAAAATAACAGCATCCGTTAAGTCATGTGTGCAAATCAACGGAAAACTGGTATATCTAAAGAAAAGACAAGAAGAAATCAGAAGGTTAAATTTCGGAATACAGGCCATTTTATGACATTGAACTGTAAAATCTATGTCATGGAAGGTTACTTTAATCCTAAAAAACTGATCCTTGGTAATACGTAAAGCTCACTATTATTAGCGACAACTATATGCTATTTCCCTGAAGGTGCATTTTAGACGATTCTTAGCAATTTTTGTCACCTTTCATAGTGAATACAGTTTACTCTTTCTGAGCGACCACTCTCGTAAGCGACTTCCTCCGTGAGCGTTTAAATTTTGGATTCAGAATCTCTCGTAAGCGACCGCGTACAGTAGTAGTCAATTATCTTTCAACAACTGACATTACCAGTGTGCAGACTGATGCACTTTCTAAAGTCAACGATGGTCACAATCATTGCTAAATAGGCGTTGACAACATGGGGATAGGATTACCAATTCTATCTGTCTGACGAAAAGATTTTGGCTCTATGAGTGTAAGTTTGTCACAAAGAAAATGGCTTGAATTTCAAATCGATAGACATTGGATTCATGACAGTTATTGAAATGTAATTGCACTGTAGGTCGTTATCGATCAGTCCTTCTGTATGAACACTCATGTTTTCAGAGCGATTGGGCGTTGTTATGTGATGACTTTTTTTTTACAGTCAGTTATATCGTAAGCGACCGTCTTCCGTGAGCGCACTCTTCCTGATCCTGAGCGTGGACGCTTACGAGAGAGTCAATTGTTCAAAATTACAGTTAGTTTTAATAACTTCACCAAATTCGTTAAATTAAGTACAAGTTGTCGCTAAATATAGCTACCTTAACTTAGGCTTTGTTTGTTTTCCAGATTCGTTTGCGCCAATCGACTGGATTAACTTTTGAAGGTTTTTAGGTAAAATGTTCTTACTAGTTTTCGTTTGTCGTCGTCATCATAGCGACTGATGTCAGGTTACTTTCTTCTTCCTTTGTAGAAGGATATTTTAGGCTTACATTTTTTTGTGTAACTTTTCTCTAATTAGAAATTTAAAGATTTTACCTTACTTGATAACAAAAACGAAGATGAAACTCACTTTATTTTCTGCCGTAAGGTTTGCTCAACTGTTGGATGGTAATTTTTATGGTAAAACAGAGATGCAATTACCAAATTTCAAACAATTGCTGAAATTTCTTACAATCTTATGACCTATAGTAACTATTTGATAAACACGCAGTTAATCAAGTTCATTTCTTTACGTTTTGATTTACGTACAAAATCAATTGCAATAACAGTTATCACTGATGCAATTTAGGTTCGTAGTTATGTTTTGTGCTATTTATGTCAGTATTTAGGGTCATGCAAACATGCAAATATAGCTACATGTTATTGTTGAGAGATGACTAATGATTGAGTTAAGAGATGAGTTTGAGTTAAGTTTGAATTAAGTTTGAGTTACCGTTTCTTTTATTTCATTTTTACTTAAAAGTGGTTAATGGAGGATCCAGATCCTTTCTACAGAAAATAGAGGGTCTGTTCTCTTGTCAGGAGTGAGAAAGGTGTAATTTTACATTCCCAAGCAAGCGTTTCATTCACAACCACAACAATTTTTCACTCCTCCGGTAACTGGTTTTTCACTCATGCTCATGCTTAAAGTAATAAATGATTTTGAAGCGCAAATAATTTATCACACCTTAGTCCATGAGCCAGGGGCTGAACATAGAGCATGTGAGTACCAAGAAGGGGGCAAATTCTATCATATGTTTTTGAAAGAAACAACACCTTAGCTTTATTTTTCTATATGATAGACTTGCTGGAAACGTAGCTTTCAATGAAATTTTAAGCAATTTGGTAGGCTACCCTACAACACAACCCTATTCAGCTTTTGGGTGCAGTAAGTGCCAACACTGACTTCAAACATTTATAACGTTTTCAATATCCAGGCAAACGCCACCAAACTTTGCGACTTTTTTAAAATTAAACTGGCAACAATGTGGTATGACATTCCCCCGTCGAAAGAAGGAATTTGACGTTTCCATGGCAACCAAATTTTAACAGGCATGTATTTTGAAACTTCGATTTTTGCATTGTTAATGAGAATTTTCTTGTTTTTCTTCGTAACATTCTCATTTTAGAGTATTTTAGAGTATTTTTACGTTTTAAGAGTATTTTAGTATTTTAATGGCATTTGTTTGCTTTTAATTAATTTTGGCAGTTTTTTAAGTTTTGGAGAAACTTGATATCCAAGATGGCGGACCAAGATGGCCGCCATTCAGAAATGATATTGTATATCCCACGCCATATGTCGTCATAAACTCATTTTGTGGACTTCGAAGAAAATAGTTTTATCATACTATTTACCCAATTTAGGTAAACTGCTCTTGAAGCACCCCCAGGCTCAGGAGTTTAAGGCTTAAATAGCTCCTTCAGTGGTTTTGATTATTCCTCTTCTTATTTAAGTAATTTTCTACTACTGTTTTTTCTATTTGTTGTACTGTGTTTGCTATACACAAGAGTGAAAATTTCTAAATTTCGTTAAGCCAACATAGACATTTTTAAATGATGTCATTAACGACAATGCGACGAGTAAACGAAGTCTAAAACATGTTATAGGCTACCTGTTAGTACCAAGATTAATACCTAGAGAAGCTCTCAACACACTAACTTAAACAACATCTTCTTGTTGAAAGTCATCAATTGCTCTATTTGAGCATGATTTCAGTTTGCACATGTCAGTACACTTTAGACCATTTGCCAGGCACAGACAATCAGGAATCTTGCATGGCCTTGAACATTTGCATGACAATAGCTGCAATACAGCTTGAGGTGCTGGATCACCATCCATCCAATCAATACCAAAATGATCTTCATCATCAGGATCTGGGCACCACCCATTGTTTAAATGGAGAAGGGATATTAGCGCAAGATACAAGACTGAGTTTCCAGATCTTGGTTTGATAATTTGCTCTCATGGAATGCTTGTTGAGGCAATCAGCACAAGGTGGCAATTGGTTAGATTCAAGATTTCCCCTCCTTGCACAAAACAGCCTGTACCTCAGTTCGTTCACATCATCTGTGTCAGGACTAGAGGTGTACATATGACATGTGAAGGTGCTTAGACTCCGAAACACCTCAGGTCGAAGCTGCCATTCATCACCAAGCTCTTGAAAGATAGTACAGGACTCCTTGCTTTGCATCAGCATCTTCAATGGACCAATTTCTCCTCTACCAGCAAAAGCGCTCACCGTATCACATCCGGTAAATGCATGCAGTCCTGGAAGAGCCTGACACACATCTTCACCGACAGCATCAGCGATGTGACTGATGTCCACAAATGGTATGCGTGTCTGTGTGCCGCATTTGAAGTACATTGAGGACGAGATGGTTTGTCTGAAGTAAAGGCACAATATGAATACATCTGTATCTTCACAACTGATGATAATGGAAGTAAATCCTGATGCTGCTGCATGTGCTGTGTGGAAAAGGAGGCGAGTGTCGGCTTCTTCCTGTGTGGACCTTAGCACGGGCACGTTCTCTACTGCATCATGTGATATCCTGATGCACAAATCTTTACATGTAACGAACAGTGTCTTATCAAGCAACTTTTGCCTGTACTTCACTTGCTTCCACCCATTGGTCAGGAACTCAATGAGGCTCTTTTTATTCCTAGAATTGGACAGGAATTTGCGCCACTGCTGTACTTTTTGCCCGGATGCAATGTTTTTGAACTGCGTTTCAATGGTAGCTGACGTTCTTCTTGATCTTTCAGCGTTCTTTATCGAATCTTCCTTGTAAACATCAAAAACCACATCTGTGCGTTCACTTTCTGGACTTTCACGGAGTATCATAGAAGCGATTGTGCTACCTCGGCAAAGCTCTTGTGATCTCCTTTTATTTTCTAAACCAGGCTCATTCCGTCAATTATACATGCAGATGGCCTTGCAATCACTTCAGCTGGTGAGGCTTTCTTTTGCAATTGTTTGGCTAAGGCTGACTTGTTCGTCTTCCTGAGCGATCCATCCGAGGATGCTAAAGACCATGGTAGCGGCCCAAGAGGATGCTGCAGTACTTCTCTCATTTGCAGATCTCGGCTTTCGGCAACGAGAACCATATGGGCAAAGAGATTGCGGTCAGCTCTCGGTACAACTTCTTTCGATCCTTCTTGCTGTACTTTGACGTTTTTGTTTAGATCACTGAAAGTCTTCAGTTTCTGCTTGGTTATCGAGTCGTGGAACTTTCATTCTGGCGGAGAACTCTCGAGCCTTTGCTTGCAGAATGATTTGTAAGCATCCTCTCCTACCTTCTTTGCACGGAAAAGGTCCCTTTCAACATCAGGAGGAGCTAATTTCCCGGTAGACAAGCAAACAAGGTCTTGCTGTTCACTAGAGAATGGGTTTATCCAGTTGTTCTCCAGAATATCTTGTAAGACTTTCACATCAGCCTCGTCTCTACTAATTCTAGTGCAATGAAGATCAGGGTGAGAAAATTCAGTGTCACTGAGGTGAAGCATGTCTTTCAGCTGACGCAGAAACATGCTGCGATATTCTGTAACCATGTAGTATTTGGTTATTGCACAAGGCTTCAGACTGAATCCTTTTGTTCCTCCTGGCGTCTGGGTTTCCTTATTAACAGTTTCCTCACAGGTCTGATCAACGGGAATGCGACCAAATGGATTTTTCTTGCCGTTTTGAACAGAGAAACATCCAGATTTAAAATGCTCATGAATTTCAGGATGGTCATTGTGAAGATGAGACATCTCAGCAAGATACGCTGGCAAGTATCTTGCGTAATTCACATGGTCGTAAGCAAAACACCAAGGTACCATTGCCCTTATGGAAGTCCAATGCAGTTTCCAATTCCCCTCTCTGTTTCCTGGCAAAAGTCCCAGTAAGGTCTCAATCATGTCTACATAAGACATCCAAAATGAAGATAAGCTTCCATTGCCTTTCCGAAGATTTTCAAGGTATTCATTAAAAAGATCAGCAACAATAGAGAAGGGAGGAGTAGACATAACTTTGTTGAATTCAGCGTCACAGGTGTTGGCACACAAATTATTTACGCCATCAAGTGCATCAGAAGGGATGTTCCTTTTATCGACATGATGATCTTCAAGCCACATGGGAAAATTCTTCCAAGCAATCCTCATCAACGCTTCATACATTAGCTTGTGGAATCTTATAGAACGATTATATCTGTGACCATCCAATACACCTGCCACTGACCCTTCCGCAATAACGCCGGATTCGATGCACAAGTCTCTCAATCCAGCATCTTGAAATCTTTTTCCAATTATCGAGAGGAAAGTGCAGATCGTATGGAATACCCCAAGCCTTTGAATTATGCCGGTGCATCTTTCGGGGTGTTTCCAGATTATTTCTGTTGCTTTTGCGTATAACGCCTGGTCAAATACCACCACGATGCTTTCAAGATTAAGAGCTTCCTTGATTTTCAGAGTCTGTGATAGTATTTCATTGACTGTGGACATGTTGGTTGCTGGAGCATTGATGGTGGGTAAATAACCAACATTATCAGGGATAACGTTAGTGTTCTGGCGCACAGATATATTGAAACCTGTCCACCCACTGACGCGTTGATTTTGCGATGAATGAAGCCGAGAAAGAATCCAAATGAGGTTCTTTTGTGCAATCTTTGATACATCATCATGTGACATTTCAATGTACTTTCTTGCTGGTGGTCCACAGCGTTCACCTGAATTGTACACAGGAAGATCTGTTGAGTGTGGTTCCACTGTTCTTCTCTTGTCTTTTCTGAGGACTTGCGCATGATTTGGTGGGAGTTGAGGACCATAGTATCGCTGCTGTACTGCTATGCCGTTTACTCTATGAGACGTTCCCCCACCTGATAGTGTTTCTTCCAGCCTATCGATGTTATCCCATGCCAAAGTTGTTGTTACATGCGGGACAATGTTTTCTGGCAATGGAACACTGTCATTTGCAATTGATCCCATTTTCTGTAAGCACAGAGCCGTTTCAATCTCTTCAATTTGGGTGTATGACACTCCGTGTCCACACCTGTTCACCATTCGCATGAGCTCAACATTGTTTGTTATTGTCTTCATGGCATAGGTTACAAGGATCTGTTTTGGTGGCTTTTGCTGTCCGCCACTGACGGCGTAAATGAAATCTTGACCAATTGAGTTAATGAGGCGTTGAACTTTGGAACTAGGACTTGACGTTTCTTTTTCCATCTCACCGGTTAGAAGAGTGTGTACAAATGTTTTAAGAAGTTTGGGCAAGTTTATAGAATCTTCATTGAGTTCGCTTGGCTTGGGAGGCCACGTCATGTTTAGCTCATGATCTTTTACACTTGCTCTGATGTATATGGAAGCCTTATGAACAGTGTCTGCTGCTGTGGTAGCATTGTTTTCTAAAATGTCAAGCTTCTTTTGTAAAGTGATGTAGGCTTGTGCCAGTTGAAGGCGGGTTAACGTGTTTGGAATGACGAAAAGCCTTCTGTTTGCATCTTGGATAATTTCGAACTAATCCTCTAGTTTTCTTCTTATGTGCTTTTTTGTTGATTCTTTGACTTCGTTCACCCCTAAAAGATGCATAAGTTGTACTAACGTGGCTGTAAGATCAGCAACTGCAATGGGCATAGACACTTCAGCACTTATAAAATCGAAAAGCATCTTGTAGGCCTCCGTTTCCTTCTTATAGTAGTGTTGTTGCTCTTCACTCTCAAGGTTTTCCTTGCCGGTTGCGTCCTTCACAGTAATTTTCAGGGAGTTACTTTAACTCCAAAAAAGGTACAGGATAACTCCATTTTTTGGGGTTAACCCCAAAAATGGAGTTATCCTGTACCTTTTTTGGAGTTAAAGTAACTCCCTGAAAATTACTGTGTTGTTTTCATTCTTTACTCTGGTGTAGTTCTTGTAACATGAACTGTGATAATGTGCTTCAGCTGCTACTAGTTCCCTTGAAACTATTGCAAGCATTCTGGTATCACTTTTATCAGAAGCTGCTCCTCTTATGGCTTCATCAGACCTCAAGTCTACGCATTTTATGAGCCCTTCTCTTGTTTGCTTTCCCTTTTGGTACTTGAGTTTCTCGCAAAATATACATACAGCATCATATACCCTGCTAGTGATAGGTACCATTCTCACAGAGGTTCTAATGTTTTCTTCGAGGGTAGAGCTAGTGCTTTCTTTTAATTCCATGTTGGCAATCTCTTCAAGTGACTTCTTCATGGTGAATACACTTCGACACTGTCGGTGGTAAAATATTTCAGCGGGAATTTCGTCACCATTCGAAGAAATATCAGGAATAGGTTTATGGTTACGCATTTTTGCAGCTTGGAGCAAACTTTGCCAGGATATAAGATTTTGAGGTAAAATTAGGTTATCAAACGTATATAAGATGTGAATGATGCACGATTTTCGTCTTTTCGATGAACTGCACGTATTTCTATCATCGAGGCTTCATTTAGATGTAGCTGTGTTAAAAGAAATAAACGTAGAAACTCAGCAAATTAATTCTTTCCACGACCTTTTAAATAAATAAATGTTTGCCAAGAACAATTGCAGTAAAACATGTCAAAATTTCGCAATTAAAACAACCTCATAGCATTATTAGTCAAATACAGTACACTAGATACACTTCTCGCGTCATTGAATTTGAATAAAGCAGTTTCTATTATACCTGTAAGTAATTCAAGATTTTAATTTTTTGTACAACCTGCATAAAAAACAACACCATTTTTTTTATCTTATTTCCTTATCAACAATAATTAAAGCATCCGTTCATGTCTTACCTCTTTTTTAATAAAACATAGAAAAAAAGACATAAACAAAGAAAACGTACCTTCCGTGGGAGCAGCCATCTTGAAATATACCATAATATTTCCTACCCATAACCCTCTGATCACTAAGTACTTTGTATTTGGAGACACAAACTTTAACTAATGCATACAATCAAATGCATCGGAAAACAAGGATACGTAGCTACGAAAATCCATTTGCAACACTTCACTTTTTAAAAAGTCTCCTCTTCTTCTTGTTTCTTCCAAGTGTAACAACCATGAGCGTGACACGATGGAATATAAAAACGTTGACCGCAGATTCGTCAACCACCGTGTGAAATAGCGATATTAATAGCACGGTTAGTATAAAATATGGACTACGGACTCGGTATAAAACACGGACTAAGGAATAAAACAGAAAAATCAGTACAAAAGGGCTCGTGACCTGTTACTTTTCAAACGTTTACATTTGAAGAAACATTCAAATAAAGGCTGAAAGCGGAAATATAATCTTAAGCGTTGCGTCTAGCATAAAACGGCAGCCGGGAAGGGTTTTCCAAAAACTAAAAACCCGGCAGTCAGAAATTTTTGCCCTTTTTTTACAAACATTATCATTCGAACTAGATGCGAGTATTCGATCTCTGTACAGAAATACCAAGCGATTTCTGAGCTTCAGGCTTCTATATTGAATTTTTAGTTTGCAACTGCCGGGAGTCGAGATTCTAATGCCGAAACTCATAGAATTCGTCCATTAAAAAAATAAATAAATAAATAAAACCGAAGCATTATTTAGAATCGCTTGGCATTTCTGAACAAAGAACCAATACTCTCAAAATTAAAGAGGTTTCAATGACAATTCTTGTGGATATTCTGAGAGTTGACTCCGTAAGTCAGAGCACAAATATTTTCCAAGTGCCTAAAACATCGAAATTTTATAATATGCCCAAGCTCGAAAACTTTCTCGACTACATTAAAGCCAAAATAATTTTAAAAATCGCTTGATATTTCTAAACAAAGATTGTCGTGGAAATGGACAAGTAGGGGTAATGATGGGTAAGTAGGGGTAAGTATGGGTAAGTAGGGGTAAGTATGGGTAAGTAGGGGTAAGTAGGGGTAAGGAGGGGTAAGTATGGCTAAGTATGGGTAAGTAGCGGTAAATATGGCAAGTAGGGGTAAGTATGGGAAAGTAGTGGGGTAAGTATGGCTAAGTATGGGTAAGTATGGCTAAGTATGGCTAAGTATGGCTAAGTATGGCTAAGTATGGGTAAGTATGGGTAAGAGTGAGTAAGTGTGGGTAAGTATGGGTAAGTAGGGGTAAGTAGGGGTAAGTATGGGTAAGTAGGGGTAAGTATGGGTAAGAAGGGGTAAGTAGGGGTCAGTATGGGTAAGTATGGGTAAATAGGGGTAAGTATAGATAAGTATGGGTATGTATGGGTAAGTAGGGGTAAGTAGGGGTAAGTATGGTTAGGTAGGGTTAAGTATGGCTAAGTAGTGGTAAGTATGGCTAAGTATGGGTAGGTATGGGTAAGTATGGCTAAGTACGGGTACGTGTGGGTAAGTATGGGTAAGTACGGGTAAGTAGGGGTAAGTATGGGTAAGTATGGCTAAGTATGGCTAAGTATGGGTAATTACGGGTAAGTATGGCTAAGTAGGGGTAAGTATGGCTAAGTAGGGGTAAGTATGGCTAAGTACGGGTAAGTATGGGTAAGTATGGGTAAGTATGGCTAAGTATGGCTAAGTATGGCTAAGTATGGGTAAGTATGGCTAAGTATGGCTAAGTATGGGTAAGTATGGGTAAGTATGGCTAAGTATGGGTAAGTATGGCTAAGTATGGGTAAGTATGGCTAAGTATGGGTAAGTATGGCTAAGTATGGGTAAGTATGGCTAAGTATGAGTAAGTATGGCTAAGTATGGGTAAGTATAGCTAAGTATGGGTAAGTATGGCTAAGTATGGGTAAGTATGGAGTAGTTGGGAGGGGATGGCTCAAATGCGGTTTTTTGAGACTATAAACAAGCTGTCCTCACTGCGCTCGGACAGCTTATTTATAGTCTCAAAAAACCGCATTTGAGACCATCCCCTCCCAACTACTCGGGATACCCGGCCTCAAACCCTGTAAGAGGGAGTCAAATGCGTTTTTTCCCGAGCCCGCCCGCAAGGGCAAGCAAGACATCACCAATTGGAGAACCCCTACACCCTATATAAAGGTGACAATGCCTCTCGGCAACGAAGCAATGACTGCCGTTGCGTTTTTGAAAATGCGTGGGATTGAGTTGAAAGAAGGTGATGACTTATATGCAAAGAACAAAGGGACGTTCGAATACAACCCTTGCAGACATTGTGGTTTAAACTTCACCCAAAGCCATTCTCTTGTTGAGCATCAAAAATACGCTTGCAAGAAGCTGAGAACAGAACCAAGACCGAAAGAGATTTGTCCCGGCTGCAATCGAAGATTGTGTAGACAAACGGTTGCCAGACACTTAAGAAATGGTTGCCCTTCCGTGAAAAGAAACCCTCGAGTTTTTATACATCGTGAGGATGTTCTAGATTTTTTTCCAAACATTAACCAGCATGATCTGAATGCATGGCTTGACGAGCAAGAACAAAAAACCCCTTGCCTAGGATCCGAGATTTGAGCTTTGTTTCGGATTACATCGCAGGTAAGAAATCACTCACAACGTTTCAAACTGAGTTGAGTGGTTATTACCAATTGAAAAAACCTTTACCCTTTACATACCAATGATGGCGACAACACAAGCGTTCATGAACTTTCTCAAATCGAGGAACACTGGTCTGAAACAAAAGAGCGCCGACTGGGTGAGAGCCAGACAAAACTCCATCGGAGCATCAGAGATCTTTGCCTTGACAGGATCGTCGCCGTTTGAATCACGGCAAAGTATGCTCATGAAGAAAATACAGCCAACACATATGCTCAACAATGCGGCTTGTGCTTGGGGCAATCTGTTCGAGCCGATTATACGCAAGTATTTTGAGCAAAAACATTCTGTTTCCGTTTTTGGTCACAGCATCTCTCTTAATCTAGCAAGAGATCATCCACTTTATCGAAAGGTCACTTGCAGTCCAGACGGATATTTTCTAGACAAAGATAACGGCTTAAGCTAGCTTGTTAGAGTTTAAATGTCCGTTCAAGCGGAAAATAGCCATGAACAGAATTCCTGGCTATTATAGCGATCAGATACAAACAGGGCTTGCTTTGAGTGGCGACATGGTCTCCAAAGGCTTGTTTGTTGTTGGTCATTTCAGATTGTGCTCTTTAAACCAGCTTGAACCAAGTCTGGCACACAACCAGTTTCTAAACGGAGGAAACAAGTTCAAAACGAAGGGTGACACAACACTTGCGTGGGGAGTTTGTTATTTGTTTAGCAAACGGACGATAACAAGAAATCAAAAGGCAATCATCGATGTCGGCTCACTCGAATCAAAACAAGCATTTGAGAGAATTATGTCTTCCATTGCTAAGAAGGACATATGGTGTTGTTATGGTGCTGTAAGGATGTCGTTTAGAAAACAGGAGGAAGATGAAGAGTTTTTGCGTTACGCCCATATGCAAGAAGTGTTTTCAGAGAGTTCAGAAGGCCCTAAACCAGTGGCTGTGTTCGCCTGGAAGCTCCTGGATATAACTGAGATTTGGGCGCCAAAGCAACCAAACTTTTTGAGCAATATTCAAACGTCAGTCGAGCGTTTTCATAACAACTTGGCAAGCCTTCGAAAAAAGATAACAGAACATTCTGAAGAGAAAAGCATCCAACAAACCGCCCCTGTTAAAACAGTTACAAACAATTTGGATGATGACAGTGCAGTGTTGGAAGCCTTCTTACTCTCAAAAGTGAAGTCAATTGGACAAATCTCCTCCCCTGTATATACCAAACCAACATGGCAATGACGGCTCAAGGACTTGACTTCAATCCAAAGAATCAAGACTACTTCGGCGAATGGTTGCTGTCTTTTGGTGAATCCCATTGGGACTATTTACCAGACATGATCAAGGATTATATCCTTGAACTGGTTGAAAGGAGTATCCAGCGTGACTTGGCTGCCAGGGCCCTTCATCAACGCAGGATGAAATCTGTATGCCTTTCAATAAAAAATCATTATCACTGGCAATACCTTTGCCATTTCCCTATATTTACTTCACAAACATGTGATGAATGCCAAGAACACTTCTCACCAGAAGTGGACATGGGTATGCACAGAGCCATCTATCCTGGGATCGGTAGTGAGGGCACCCCAAGTGCTCACTCAACGTGATCCATCTTTTCAAGCATGATCTTCCAGTTTTGTTCGTGCTTCCACATTGATTTTTCTGGGACTTGCAGCAAGAAGTAATTGACAAGCCGTTGTGGTCCTTTTATCGCATCCAAGATTTTGTGGGCCACAAAGGGCATGGAGATTCTTTTCGGTAGATATTCTTCGATGAATTTGAAAGAATCATTTGCATGTTGTAATTCATCATTGGACAAGCAGACGTGTTGTTCACAAATTTTCAGATGTTTGTTGAGATAGCTTTTGAAGTTGTAGTGTTTGGTGGTCATTCTTTTTTTGGTAATTGTGTAATCACCACCATATAGCTCGTTGTAATCGAAGGTCACGCCATCCAGAGGCTCTAAGAGCCCGCAGTCCTCACAGCAAAGTTCTGATGAAAACATCATGAGGTTTAATTTGCCTTTGCAGTTTTGGCAAATTTTTGTCCTTTCATTAAAAAGGGTGAAAGGTGAGTGTGGAGGGTATTGTGCCTCGGGAGAAAGATACTCCTTGATGATATGAATGCGTTCTGACAGGTTTGAACGCCGTATTTCCTTGGTGTAGTTTTCGAGTGAGCGTAGGAGGATAAATTTGTATTCTTTATCAAGCTCATCGAGTTTGGCTTTGTATTCGCCTTTAGTGTCCAAGGACCGAACATCAGCCAGTTGTTTAGCAAACTTCTCCATGGTTGTACACAGCCGGGTTATGTATTCAATTGGGCGCAAATGATTTATCCTTAGAAATGTAGAGATTAAAGCCCGAGTTTAATCTCTCAAATCTGACTTGGATGCTGCAGCGAGAAGTATCTTTTTTTGAATTTCTTGTGCGACTTCCTTGCGAAGTTCGTTTTTGAGTTTCTCTAGGTCTGGCGCTTGTGTTTGAGTGCCAACGTTTTTTTTAGCCTTAACACCATCCCTGATTGCAGCTTTGAATTCGTGATATTTTTCCACCTCACGAGTAATTATGGTGAATTCTGCATCACTGATCCTCTTGTCTTCCAGAGCCTTTGAGATTAGCTCATTGACAGTGTTTCGTTTAGCCAGGGCCAGTGTATAAATTTTCTCGTGTTTAGTCACTTTACGCTCTAATCGCTTGTTAGCAGCTGTAAAGCCAACAGAGGACAGCCCACAGAGGGTCGCTACGCCGGCGAGTGCTGGACTTGCAACAATTCCGAACCCAGTCAATGCAGTGGCAAGGGCCCCTGATGATAGCCCAACAGAAAGCGACCCAAGGCCAACCGCCGAGTAATGAACTAAGGATTGGGTTCGTTTATATTTCTTTGCGACTTGTCTGTAATGCTCGGCTTCGTCAGACAGCTCTTTAAGCAAGTCAGAGATCTTTTTGAGCCGGAAATCTTCTGCATTGATTTTAGTGATCTCACGCGTAGGGTAGAGTGGTTGTGTCTCGCTGTATTCGGGGGCCGATGGAAGCACGTTCGCAGAACTTATGGCGTGGGTATATATATGATTTTTTAATTTATTTCAACTTCAAATTCCAAAGGCGCGTCATTGAAGTTGAAGAGGTCATTGTTCTCATCCCTCACTGACAGTGTTACGCTGTTTACATAATCACCAGACGAGACGTCACGCAAGACGTTCTGTTGTGTTGTCTCGTAGAGAATTTTCTGAAACGGCTCCCCACGAATATCAAATCGAGCCAAAACTGTCGAAAGCTTACCATTGAGGAGGTTTTGTTCTTTATCAACCAGATCACAGTGGATGAAGTAAGTGCTTGGTGCCCTTAAACGCTTGACGAATGTTTTTGGAAATAATAATTTAGGACTTATACCAAGTAATTCAGACAGATCGTGGTCTAGTTTCACTTCTTCTGGGTATCCTTTGAAAATGATCATCGACCCTAGTGGCGTGTTTGTCTCAGTTGCTAATTTATAATTAACATTGGGGCCACCGAATACGTTTTCTAATTCTTTTGCCAAAGACTTAAGAGTGTAATGTCCTGGAAGAAATTTCATGACAGTTCCTGTATTACTCCCATTTTCATTTTTGAACAATGTTATCTCTCCTCTTTGCTTCAAATTATGCCACGAGTTGAGAATTGAGCAAGAGATGGGCCGTAAGTATCTCGGTTTTGGCAGTGGGTGGTCGAAATAGATCGTGTGAGGGTTCGAAGGTGTGACGATTGTTAACACAATCATGATTGCATGTATATATAAGGACTTTAAAAAATATAAATATATACAATCATGTTTGGCAGACGGCCCGGTGGATTTAATCCTAATTCAAATCTTGGTATAAACATCGGCGGCCACAATTACGGGCCCCCACCCCCTTTTTATTCGCCTCCAAATGCCTATACCCATGTGGCGCCAAAGCCACACACAGATCCTGAAATTGCTTGGTTGAGTTCGCCGGAGGCAGCAAAGCTCTCTGCCGCGGCCAAGGCCAAGGCGATATCAGACTTCAAAAAGCGTTTCCCTCGCGCCGATATGTCTCACTTTGAAGTGCAAGTAGAGTTTGGCGACGACCACAAAACCGCCACAGGGGAAGTGCTTTACAAAGAGGGCCAAGGCTCATTTGCACTCGTTACAAGAATGCCCCACAAAGATTGGACTGGCGCCGAAAGAGACGCTCTTGGCCTTATCTATGCTGGGGGTTTATCGTTGGGGCAACAAATGTTATCAATCCCGGCTGTTGATTTCTCCACCACAATAGACAAAGACATGATGATTGGCGCAATCTTGAACGATGAGTCGCAAAAGATTTACGTCACGCCAACTGATTATTTCACAACGAAATACAGAAATATCTTCAGGGACACACAGATTTCATTCACAACCGCCAAATACGGCCGAAAGTGGCTCGGTGGGCCGCAAATGAGTTTTTGGCCACAACAACTCTCCTTCGCCCTGTGGTGTGCAACAACCGGCTGCGGAATCTCGCGTGACATTCTCTTCGATAAGAACTCCAGTCTATCTTTAACACCACAGTTAAGGTCGTTCTACCGGTTTCACGTTTATTTCACAACAAGGCGAATTCTTTACCAGATGGGCGGGGAACAAAGCGTGAGTGCTTTGCCAGACGACCCCCCATTCAACCAGAAAGACAACAAATACAACATCGACGCGTACAAAAAGATTTGCATAGAGTTCGGTATCGACCCCAGTTCTGACTTCCGTTACACATACGGCAAGAACCACGGGCTTGGCAATGTCTACATTGGGGCTTATGGAGAGGGCAACATTTCTACCGATTACGATTATCCAGACCCCGATCTAGCTCTGTTCAATGATGAGCGTTTGACTGACAGAAAAGACCCCAGCTATCGTGCCAATGGAATATCTTTCGTCCGCAACGACCAAGGGGCGGATACCCAGTTCGAGCACTTTGTGCCAAATTACGCACAGGGACTAACACAGCCAGGGCTCGCGC
Source organism: Dendrophyllia cribrosa (assembly GCA_024195265.1). Lineage (NCBI taxonomy): Eukaryota > Metazoa > Cnidaria > Anthozoa > Scleractinia > Dendrophylliidae > Dendrophyllia > Dendrophyllia cribrosa. Next base: position 18,533,529 of record JAJLRJ010000010.1, read on the forward strand.
GTATGAACCAATCAATCGAGGCCTTTGTGTACTGCATTCTTGGTTCACAGGCCAAAACCCGCAGCAGCATCATTGGAAGAGGAGGCCGGGCGTTCGAAACGCAGAGAGTATTCCTCACCCATCTAGAGGAGGCCATAATACTGAACGACATCGCAACAAGCGTACAGCGTTACCAGCTTGCCATCCAAGCAACGAAAGTGCGCTTAGACTTTGCGACAGCGCCCGGAAGTTGGCTCATGCCATCACGCATGATTATCAACACAGAGAGCGTGATTGGGTATAACAACAATCTACAGGAGGCAACGCAAGGGATGAAGCTGGGCGTTAACAGTGGTGTTAATCTTGGCACAAAAAAAGCCTTCCTTCGCCACATGGACGGTGGGCCGACAAAGATTAATCCACCAAACAGTCACCCATCAAACCCGATACATAAACAGGCCACACAGGCACAGGGCATCACACCCAAACCAAAGACCACACCCACACCACAACCAACCCCCGCACCAACGCCAACACCACAGCCCACACCACAACCCACACCACAGCCCGACTCACATCACGTCTCCAAGGCAGTCGTTGCTGTGGGTGCGCTTTCTTTGGCAGGACTTTTCGTTTGGTTAAGATAAGTGTTCAAGACTTCGAACGCTTGGTGATCCTTTCAACAAGGAAGGCCACCACGGCAAGGATGAGCAGCCAGGCGTGTTCACCCAGAAAGGAGATGACCGACCCAGCCGCTTTGAAGATGAAGCTCACAATTGAGCCAATGAGGCCAGGCAGCGCGCTGGCTGCCTTTTTGCCAAGCTCTTTAAGCCCATTTCCAATAGCCTTGGTAGCCTTTGCTAGGCCGTTCAAGGTGGCGAGTACAACAGCGCTGATGGTGATGCCAGCTGCCAGAACAATCGCTTGCAGGGTCCATCCGTATTTCTTGAAGATTTCTCTAACCCTCTCTCTCAAAGGCATGCCCCTTTCCCTCTCCTCAACCTGTGGTCTGAGCCTTGCCAGCTCTTCTTCTCGCTCTGCAACTCGGGCTTCCGCGGCTTCTCTTTCAGAGGGAGAAGTGTTCTCATCCTCAATCACGCGCTTGTCTTCAGCGTTCTGCCGTTCAAGCTCGACTTCTCTTTCGTTTAACTCGTCAAGGGGTTTAGTTGAGTTTAGCCTTGCTTCAACTTTATTTCTTTCCTTCACCATAGCAGAAAGGCGTGTTCTGATTTTGTTCGCCTTTGCCTGTTCTTGACCTCGTTGTTTTTGTATTTTTTGCAGGGTCCCTAATTCTTTTTTCTGGTTTTCAAAATCTCGTTGAAGATTCTTTTTCAGCAGTTTTAGGCGGTCTATCTCGGCTTGATTTTCAACGCTTGAACCGTGTTCCTGCTCCAGAGCCTCCACCCTCGCTTGAGTTTGCTCAATTCTGTTTCTGAGGTTTTGCACCTCATTTGCTGCTTGTTGTTGTTCCACAGCAACCCTTTCATTCTCCTTTAGTTGTTTTTCTGCCTCCTTAAATCTTTGTCGTTCTTCCCTTATTGAGGCATTGTCTTCAGAGACCAGCTCTTCAGCCCTTGGGCCAAGAGCCGCTTTTTTACTGTCTGTGAATGATTTAAGAAGGCCAGACCCATCTTGTTTAAAAATGGGAGTCTCGCCACCCTTTGGCCCAAAGGAAACAATTCTGCCTTCATTTCCTGGTTTTTTACCGTAATTAATTGGGCCTAATCTGTCGTAGGCTACTTTTGGAAAGCGCCTTCTTATCCAGTCCCTAGCTCTATCAAGCATTTTTTGTTTGTCTTCTTCATGTGTGAAGTCACTAAGATTAGGGATGTCAATAGGATCTAACCCACTTTGTTCGTTAGGCATTGTATGCATTTCATGCTGTTCACCACTATGATATGGGGTGGATGAGCCACCTGGTTGAAAAGGTGTTGTTGTGTTAACTTCTAGTTCGTCATCATCGTCATCATCGTGGTCTATGTTCCAGTCAAGCCCTGTATTCTCTATATATATATATATCTATATCCGCCTTCAGCCATGATGATATATAAATATAAATTTTTAAAAATACAAATATATACCATGGCTGTAAAACCGAATCTACTTCCATCTCACAGTGAAAAGACACTGGGCGCCATGAAAGCAGAGCGAACCGTCAAGCGCATCACATTTAACCCATCTGAGGCCAATCCCGGTGAGACACTGTACGTCTCGGTGCCCAAGCTGGGCGAGCACGATGTCATTGTGTCCGGCTCACTTGCCCTGGTGTTCAACATCAACCTAGCTGGCGGCCACGCAAACAACTATCTCGTACAAAATGTTTCTCGGGCCCTGGTGGACAGATTCGTTGTAAAGTTTGCAGCCACCACTGTCCAGGAAACGGTTGGGTACGACATCTACAAGATCTTCGAAGATCTCTTCCGATCAACCGATGAGCGGGAAAATATGCTTATGGAGGGCATCCAGAGTGTGGATTTGTGTAAGATCCGCTCTGGTGCTGGCGACAAGAAGACCTCATGCGTGGATGCGGAAAATAAGTTAGAGACAATATACAAGTATAAGTATCGCATCAAACTGGATCACCAAATCTTAACTGATCATGGTGTTATATATCCTCAAGCCCTGTATAACGATCTGGTCTTCGAACTAACCCTCGCCCCCGCAAACCAAGTTGTCCGAGGCTCAGACGCAAGCAAGCTCGTGTACAAGTTGGAAAACATCCAGCTGGAGTATGAGACAATCAGAAGTAAGAGTCTGGCCGACGAGGCAACAAGCACCTACACTAGTGGCAAGGAGTTCGCTTATGACCTGGTAATGCGAGATCGGGTGCATCCCTTCTCAAAAGGAGGTGACACTCGGCTGAATCTTAGGGTTAACCCACAGCGCCGGTCTCTCAAGGGCATCCTCTTGCTGTTCATCAACCCCTACACGGCTGGTGCCAGGGACTCTGAGAACTATTTCAATCCCGACATCACCAAAGTGAAGGTCACAGTCAACGGTGTTCCAAACAGGCTTTACAACGAGGGAATCAGTGGTACAGACATGTGGAATGAAATCTTCCGATACTTCAAACCACACACGCGCGGCAGGCCTAACATGAACTTGACCAAATATCTCACAGGCAACAAGTTTGGTCTCTGGATTGACCTGCGGGCCATGGGTGACACAGCCCTGCACGGCAACGGCCAACGGCTCGTCAACACACAAGATGGCGTGCAACTCGAGATCGAAGGAAACGCCACAGGGTCGGGAAACTCACTCTGCCACATCTTCACCATCTCAGACTCACAGATGAACATCATGGACAGGCAGCTGGCCTCTGTACAGTACTAAGTAAACGCATATATATACCATGGCCACAAGAAACAAGATCAACTTCTATCCCAAACCGGCTCCCCTGCCATCCACCGGATTCCTGTCACACAATAAAATACAAAGACTTCTGGCAATGGCCCCCTCCCCACCAGTTTGCAAACCAACTAATATAGGTGTTGGTTATGGATCCAAGAAAGCTGCCATTCAACGCACTAATCGTGGGTCCCACTAACTCTGGCAAAACACAGTATCTTCTCTCCCAACTGCGAGGCCCCTTTAGGGGTTATTTTGATTACATCGTTTTATTCTGCCCCACATTTGTTAAGAACAAGACATACGATGGCTTCGTGGACCGCGATCCACACATCTTCGTCATCGTCTGCCAACAGCATGAAATCGAAGACTGGTTAAAGTTGGCGAGCTTCTTTTTCACATGCACCAACACTTTATTCATTCTCGATGACTGCGCCGCCTCCAAAGATGTCAAAGGCCGCACGAGCCAGCTGGTCAATCTGGGGTTCAGCGCAAGGCATGACGGTATATCCGTGTGGGTCTTGACCCAGCAGATCACCAGCATTGCCAAGCCATATCGTGACAACATTGCAGCGATCGTGCTCTTTTACACGCCCTCCAGCAAGACAACCAAAGCCATATTCGAAGATTATGCCGGCGAGCTCTCCCACGAGGAGTACAAAGAGTTTATTGCAAGGCTCAAATCCCGCAAGTTCTCCCACCTGGTTTTCTCTCTGAGATACCCGTATGGAATTGAGTACAAGGTTTAAACACACATATATATACAAGCCATGAATGCGCCAACCAGTCTACACAAGTTGTGCTTTCACAGCTTTTGGATGAATTACACAAACACACACTTGATGCGCAAAACAAAATTATCAAAGCCGCTGGTGAGGAAGATCTGCGCCTCATGCTTCTTAACAGATATCCTTTGCGGTTGAATTCTATGCCAAACACCATGGCGGGGCTTATACGGGAGCTTGAAACCATTTTGCCCGACATCAAAAGAATTATTGAAAAATAAAAACACATATATACCCTGATGATGACAGAAGCCGCTGAAGACCAGGTCGCCTTGAACGAAGTAATGCAGATGCTGGAGGCCACCCCTGGTGCCGCACCTCCCACAGGGATAGTTGGTGACAATGACATTCCTGCCAAACGTGAGAAGCTGGCAATCCTTGTTTCAACTGGTAAGGCCAAAGAAGCTATCGGCGTGCAGCTCACACACGATCATGTCAAGCGGTTGTCAGACAAGGACGTTGACAAGTACTGCAAAAGGTACGAGGCATATATCGGCAACAAGACAACCGAATCCCTAGTTGATTCAGCCATCATGCTCGTGTGCAAAGGCGTTGGCTTTGTGATCCCGATTGATGATCTGGCGGAGTTGCAGAAAGAACTCAAGAACGACTACATCATCTACCAGGAGCTGTCAAATCTTGCGGGGGCTATTGCCGTGCGATGCGGGCGATTGCTGGCGCTTGCCAATGCTGCTCTCATCACAACAAAACACATCAAGTTTGAACGAGAGCCTGACTTGATAGAATTGGAACCACCACCCACACATCCAACCAGAGACAGTGAAGGCTATCCGCTTGAGGGCCTTGATGAAGTTGGGCTGGGGCCTGTGGCGACCACGCAGCAACCTTGAAGAAACCTGGCAGCAACCTGGCAGCACACTTATCGCATCTTGTAAAAAATAAAACTCACATATATACAGGATGGCCACACCACTCGAGACGATCCCTGAAGAAACTCAAACTCCAACTCCAACACCTGACCGTGTTACCTCTGAGGCTCCGAAAACAAAGCCTGCAACAGAAAAGAACCCCGGCCGTGTTGCTTCTGGCAAAAGGCTAGCAGAACGCAACCGCCTGGCCCGGGAAGCAAAGAAAAAGGCCGAAGCACAAAAGCCTGCACCCTCAACAAGTGAAAACAATTCTGCAACAAGTGGCGCAACAAGTGGCGCAACAAGTGACACAACAAGTGACAGCAACAACAACTCAATCGTTTATATTCTGGGGGTTGGTGGGTTGATTGTCTCTGCTGCTGGTGTTTATTACCAGCGCGAAGCCATAATGCAAAGGCTTGGCCGCAAATCAAACACACCATCAACGCCAGCAAACACCCCCGCTGCAACCCCCGCTGCAACACCCCCATCTCGAATTCCGGTAAGACAAGGAATTAAAAACATGGAATAAAAAAAAACATATATATATACTAACCATGAATCCTTTTCAAGCTTTGATGAATTCTGCTGCAATCGGAGGTGTGTTTCTTCTTTGGTTTGGACTTACTTCGGTCGCCTTTGATACAGTTTGCGGTTTAGCCCTGAATAGGCACTACAGACCCGAGCCCAGGCCCGAGCCCGAGCCCGAGTCTGAGTCCGAGTCCGAGTCAGAGGCCGAGGTCGAGGGGCCCCGAGTCGAGGAGCCCCGAGTTCGAGGTCGAATCCGAAAAATAAAAATCATATGTATACAGGACACAAACCATGTCTGACAACAAACTTGTGAAGTCTCTCCTCGACGCTGCAACAATCACTGGCCTTGTCGCTGGTATTGGTTGGATTGGTAAAAAGACAATCAAAGAAAACTTCACTGCCGACCCCAGTGCAAGCTTAATGAACTACGTCAAGTTCACAGCCGTCATGGCTGGCAGCATCGCGCTGAAGAAATATCTCGAGGACCAGAAAATCCTCCCAGACAACATGTAAAACCGGCAGCATCTAGCCAACCATGTAAAATCATATGTATACACACGACCACAATGGCTTCGATTGCAATAATGGCCCTTGGCGCTGTTCTTAATGCAGCCGCTTTCACGGGCGGCAACTACCTCGCGAAATATCTGTCTGGTGATAACGGCAAGGCAGCAATGGATGAGAAAATCCGACATGACCACGCCCTGGAACAATACCAAGTGGCTTACGCCAAATACCAGAAGGACCGCACCAAGCTCCTCGACTGGATTGCAGCCAACGATCGGATTAAACACCAAGCTAGCAAAAACTTCCAAACAACCGACCAAGCCCTAGTCTTGTATAACCAGATGCACCAACACGAAACAGATAAACAAATCAAAGATTACAAAGAGCCTCAGTTCTCGGACTTCTACAAGCCCAGCCCACAACAGCAGAATGGTGAACTTGTGTTCATTGGAGGCACCCTGCTTGCGGGTGGGTATGCGGCTTATCGCTTTCTTTAAACAAAACAACACAATACATGTATATACCACGCGCACCCCTATGGAGACCAAACTCTCAAAGATCTATTACAGTCCGAAAGGGTATTGGAAAGGTCTTGCCGCTGTGAAAAAGCTAGCTGCAGCGGCCAAGGTCTCTGATGATGTCGCAAAGAAATGGCTGGTCAAACAAGCCCTTTGGTAAGTTTACCTCCCAGCGCCACGCGCTATACTTCGGCCCAAGTTTGATGTCTCATCACCCAATGCAGTGCATCAAGCAGATCTTCTCTTCCTGCCCCACGACAAACTTCCCCACGGGAGAAAGATTTACAAATACGCATTAACCCTTGTTGATGTGGCTAGCCGTTACAAAGCAGCAGAGCCCCTGACTTCGAAAGAGTCTGAAGAAGTCTCAAGGGCATTTCAGAAGATTTACAGGCGTGGGCCTTTGAAATGCCCTCAACTCTTGCAATTTGACCATGGGAAAGAGTTTATGGGGGCTGTGACTAAGGCCATGGAAAACAACAAAACGACCATTCGTCGCGGGCGGGTTGATATCCACAGAGACCAAGCAATTGTGGAGAGATTCAATCGCACCCTGGCTGAAAGGTTGTTTGGTTATCAGTATGCCGTTGAAATGAATATGCCCTCTGGTCGTTCGACTGCATGGGTCAAAAGACTGCCAGATGTTGTCTCGGCCTTAAACAATGAAGTAACAAGACTCACTGGCAAGAAGCCAAAGGATGCGATCAAAGAGAAAGCAATATCCTCCAAGCCTGCGACTCCATATGCTAGGCCTGTTGGGGTGAATGAGAAGAAGCTCCCACCCCGGGTGAGTGTGAGATATCTTTATTACCCCGGTGAGCTGGAAGGGCGCGGGAGGCGTGCGACTGATCCCATCTGGTCTTTGAAGGTCCACAACATTGAGAAGGTTGTCACCAAGCCAGATGCGCCTGTCGTTTATTACCTTTACGATGGCCCTAAGAGAGGGTTTGTTCGTGAGGAGTTGATGGTTGTGCCACCGGCCACTCAGTTGCCCCCAGCTGGGTTGTGAAACTCGATCGGTTCTGTGTGGATGCCGTCTGGCAACACCCAACGCTTGTCGTAATAAGCAGAAAGTCCCAGCTTGTGCTGCTCGTATGTGAACATGGCCCCGTTGTGCATTCGAAAGCCCCTGTTGGTGGCCATGTCCCTGCCCCCTTGCAGGGATCTTTCGTACCTTTCCCAGCAAAGCTCGTTCTGCTTCTTGTTTACGCCCTTGGAGGACATTTTGGCCTCGCCGCTAGCCTCGTTTTCGACGTAATAACACTTGCTGCACAGGGCGATGGCCCGTGTGCCTTCCTTCTCAAGCTTGAACAAGCCAGGCTCTCTGCCGCTCCACTTGTCCCACGCCAACCAATTCTTCTTCTCCACCTCGAACTGGGCGCGAAGTTCCGGGCGAACGGCCTCTTCCAGAGTGTCGTGCGCAAGGGCGAAGTACATGCTGTCCGTGTCCATCTGGATGAGCTCGAAGTCGCGCCTGTCGATGAAGTAATCTAGGAAGTCGTAATAGAACTCCAGCATGCGAAGCTTGGCAAGTTGGTACACAACAATGCCCACTTGAAAGGGGCGGTCGATTGTGACCTTTTGCTTGCGCAGCTCGATCTTGTAAGCATCTCCAATCTCTTTGAGGTCATCGAACAAGGGTGAGCGTAGATCAGCATCTTTTTCGCTGACAACACACCCAGAAGCTTTTTCTGGTCGGGAAAGCGGGTTCGGCCACTTTCTTGGAGGTAAGTGTGCATAAGCTGTGGAACGCATTCGTTAGGCACTGCTTGGTTGGTGAAGAGCGGTGGAAACTCTTCGAACTGCTCCCACAACTCTCGAGGGACTTCGATGTCCACTTCCGCAAACCCGAACCAGCTGCCTGTATGCAGCTTCATTTCAAGAACTCTCGCCGCCTGCTCCGGGGCGTTGTAATGCACAACAGTCTCTTTACCACAGGGCATCTCCTGCAGCATCGTGCTTGGGTAAAGGGAGTTAGCATCGAACCCCACAATCCGTTTCGTGATGCGCGCTAAGGCGTATTAGTGAGAACGGATGCGGGTTTTGCCGCGCACGTGTTTGCGGGTGAAGACCAGGCTTGGCCCGCCAACCACAGCCCCCTTCAGCATGGCGTAAGCTTCTGGGTCGGGGGCGTATAGTTCTGGAGCATTTCGCCCCCTCTCAATGAGCCTCACAAGACGTATTGCATTGATACTCCTGGCAAGGAGACCGCGTCTTTGAAGATGTCCACCTCGAGGCCCGTGTAAAAGCCCTTCATCGTTTGGAGAGCTTCGAGGAAGGGGGCCACGTCTAGATTGTTGTAATACTCCAGCCAGTCTCCGAAGGTCTTCATGCCTTTCTCGTGGAAGATGTGATTGCATTCTTCGTGCTCCTTGGGAGAAAGAACGAAGGCGTTTTTGAGTTGTGAGTACCAGCACTCGTATGGAGGAAGCCCCGGGTAATCCAGCCTGTCAGCGCTGTCAAACCACTCGTATGGGAGCCAGGACTTGGTCTGTGTCGCTCCATACGTCTTGACCCACTTGTCGTACGTGATGCCTGGGGCCAAATAATTCATGATGTCCAAGAACTTGTAGCTGGGAGTGTTGATGAACATGATGCGCCCCTCTTTCTCCGCGGCGAAGACTCCGTTCTCTTGAGCGAAATGAGAAACAAAGTACTTGCGGATAAGCTTGAGATCGTAATGGCCTGAGTTGAAGCCGACCACAGGCACTTGGTTGCACCATTTGTCGATGAGCTTGAGTTGCTTCTCAGGAAGATTCTCAAGGTCTGGGGCATATATTTGCCAGCCACGTCCTCTCGGATGGCTGCGCTTCGCCGCTCCAGGGAGGCATAAAACAGCCCGATAAGCTCGTCAGGATTTTTGGAGCAAATGTACTCAGGCTCAGGGTTCAACGTGTCGGCAATGGAGACTGAGATGGGCACATGCTCGCTTTCATAAGAGAGATCGTGTGTCGGACGAGCGGCCTTGGTCTTGTCCTGGTACGCTTCGAAGTCGTAGACGATCGCGTGGGGATATGTTTTGTTTCTTTTCTGCGGGCAACGATCATTCCACCAGGGGGAAGGCTTTTCGTGTTCCCACCTTTCCACCACGTTGTACCCAGCGTCTCGAAGCAACTGAGTTCGTTGCAGAGTCTTTTGGTAAGCAACCATCCTTGTGATTGTGTTGCCTTTGCGGGCATATATACCTTCCTCCCTCGTTCCCTCGGGGTAACATTCCTCACAACCGTGCCAGTGACAACCGTGGAACTGAAAAACTGTCTTGCTTTCTGGGTGATAGCCGTCGACTGGGGCCCCACAAATATAGCTCTCACCTCCTTGGCCGCATCTGTGATGGTGGATGTGAATGCCACGCTGCTTCGCCTCCCACTCCAGCCAGCACACTGCCTTGACACCGAAACCGCCTTCTGGGTAAAAGGCTTTCTCAAAAGCTGACTCCGGAGGGAGGATACGTTTCCCGGGGCAGTCGATTTTGGTTTGGCCTCGATTACACGTCTTGGAGTGGCGAGTTAAATGACAAGCTTGTGTGAACCTCCCACCACACTCGCCACAAGTGTAATTGTTTGTGACTTTATTGATATTGGTGATCAAGAAGGAGTGGTCCTCATGAATACCGACAGTCATGATTGGAGTGCCCACCTTGTCGTAATTCGAAGGGTTGTGAGATAAAGTGAAGTCACCATTGGGGTGAACAAGATATGCGGCAATTCCTTGCTTGAAATGCCTTTCGATTTTGGAGAAGTGCCGCAAATTTAGCTGGCCTCGAAGCCCCGGATAAACTGCGAAGAAGCTTTCCGTGAGCTCCCTGGTTCTGCGATTGTTGTCCCTTTTATGAGCTCCTCGATGGACAGCCAAGCAACGAAAGAGACAAAGATTGTCGTTGAAATTGTCAAGAGCAATGACTTCTCTTTTGTTGCGAATCCAATCAGGAAGCCGCCCGAGCCCTATTTGCAAGGGTTGTCGATCCAACACGACTTTGACATCAAGCAGGGCAGTGCGCTCGTAAACCCATTTGGTGTCAGGTCTGTTGAGTCTTGCGTTTTGAAGACGAAGCTCTTCCTGGGCTTGCAGCCACTGACGTGTATCGGAAAGAGTGGATAGCCAACGACTGTTGTGGTTGTTTTGATAAAACATTCTCAACTCCTCGGTTTCAGTGCTTCGTAACTCGAATGTGAAGATTAACCTGATTGAGTGTCGTGTGTGAACATGTTGCTTGATTTTGTTCAAAATTCTGGCGACAAGAGAGGCTCGACCTCAGCATTATTGTCGTCGACATTTCGGTCCTGTTCGTCCAGCCAGGCAATCAGCTCACGTTGATTGGCATCACGCCGTCTTCGTTGCCGGGGGTGTGCCATATATAAAGGGTGTTTGAATTTCTTCAATTGGTTATGTCTCGCTTGCCCCTGCGGGCGGGCTTGGGAAAAAAACGCATTTGACTCCCTCTTACAGGGTTTGAGGCCGGGTATCCCGAGTAGTTGGGAGGGGATGGTCTCAAATGCGGTTGTTTGAGACTATAAATAAGCTGTCCGAGCGTAGTGAGGACAGCTTGTTTATAGTCTCAAAAAACCGCATTTGAGCCATCCCCTCCCAACTACTTATGGCTAAGTATGGGTAAGTATGGGTAAGTATGGGTAAGTATGGCTAAGTATGGGTAAGTATGGCTAAGTATGGGTACGTATGGCTAAGTATGCGTAAGTATGGCTAAGTATGGCTAAGTATGGCTAAGTATGGCTAAGTATGGCTAAGTATGGCTAAGTATGGCTAAGTATGGGTAAGTATGGCTAAGTATGGCTAAGTATGGGTAAGTATGGCGAAGTATGGGTAAGTATGGCTAAGTATGGGTAAGTATGGCTAAGTATGGGTAAGTATGGGTAAGTATGGCTTAGGATGGGTAAGTATGGGTAAGTATGGGTAAGTATGGGTAAGTATGGCTAAGTATGGGTAAGTATGGCTAAGTACGGGTAAGTATGGCTAAGTATGGCTAAGTACGGGTAAGTATGGGTAAGTATGGGTAAGTATGGCTAAGTATGGGTAAGTACGGATAAGTATGGTTAAGTAGGGGTAAGTATGGGTAAGTATGGTTAAGTATGGGTAAGTATGGCTAAGTATGGGTAAGTACGGGTAAGTATGGCTAAGTACGGGTAAGTATGGTTAAGTACGGGTAAGTACGGGTACGTATGGTTAAGTAGGGGTACGTATGGTTAAGTAGGGGTAAGTATGGTTAAGTATGGGTAAGTATGGCTAAGTATGGGTAAGTATGGCTAAGTATGGGTAAGTATGGCTAAGTATGGGAAAGTATGGCTAAGTATGGGTAAGTATGGGTAAGTATGGCTAAGTATGGGTAAGTATGGCTAAGTACGGGTAAGTATGGGTAAGTATGGCTAAGTATGGGTAAGTATGGGTAAGTATGGTTAAGTATGGGTAAGTATGGTTAAGTATGGGTAAGTATGGTTAAGTATGGGTAAGTAGGGGTAAGTATGGTTAAGTATGGTTAAGTATGGGTAAGTACGGGTAAGTATGGTTAAGTAGGGGTAAGTATGGGTAAGTACGGGTAAGTATGGCTAAGTATGGGTAAGTATGGCTAAGCACGGGTAAGTACGGGTAAGTATGGTTAAGTAGGGGTAAGTACGGGTAAGTATGGTTAAGTAGGGGTAAGTATGGGTAAGTACGGGTAAGTATGGCTAAGTATGGGTAAGTATGGCTAAGCACGGGTAAGTACGGGTAAGTATGGTTAAGTAGGGGTAAGTATGGGTAAGTACGGGTAAGTATGGCTAAGTATGGGTAAGTATGGCTAAGCACGGGTAAGTACGGGTAAGTATGGTTAAGTAGGGGTAAGTATGGGTAAGTACGGGTAAGTATGGCTAAGTATGGGTAAGTATGGCTAAGTACAATGTATGGGTAAGTATGGCTAAGTATGGGTAAGTATGGGTAAGTATGGCTAAGTATGGGTAAGTATGGCTAAGTATGGGTAAGTATGGCTAAGTATGGGTAAGTATGGGTAAGTATGGCTAAGTATGGGTAAGTACGGGTAAGTATGGTTAAGTAGGGGTAAGTATGGGTAAGTATGGGTAAGTATGGCTAAGTATGGCTAAGTATGGGTAAGTACGGGTAAGTATGGCTAAGTACAGGTAAGTATGGCTAAGTACGGGTAAGTATGGTTAAGTACGGGTAAGTACGGGTAAGTATGGTTAAGTAGGGGTAAGTATGGTTAAGTAGGGGTAAGTATGGTTAAGTATGGGTAAGTATGGTTAAGTATGGGTAAGTATGGCTAAGTATGGGTAAGTATGGCTAAGTATGGGTAAGTACGGGTAAGTATGGTTAAGTATGGCTAAGTATGGCTAAGTACGGGGAAAATGGGTAAGTATGGGTAAGTATGGCTAAGTATGGCTAAGTATGGGTAAGTATGGGTAAGTACGGGTAAGTACGGGTAAGTATGGCTAAGTATGGCTAAGTATGGGTAAGTATGGGTAAGTATGGGTAAGTATGGTTAAGTATGGGTAAGTACGGGTAAGTACGGTTAAGTAGAGGTAAGTATGGTTAAGTAGGGGTAAGTATGGGTAAGTATGGCTAAGTATGGCTAAGTATGGCTAAGTATGGGAAAGTATGGCTAAGTATGGCTAAGTATGGGTAAGTATGGGTAAGTATGGGTAAGTATGGTTAAGTATGGGTAAGTACGGGTAAGTACGGTTAAGTAGAGGTAAGTATGGTTAAGTAGGGGTAAGTATGGGTAAGTATGGGTAAGTATGGCTAAGTATGGCTAAGTATGGGAAAGTATGGCTAAGTATGGCTAAGTATGGCTAAGTATGGGTAAGTATGGCTAAGTACGGGTAAGTATGGCTAAGTACGGGTAAGTATGGGTAAGTATGGGTAAGTATGGTTAAGTATGGGTAAGTATGGTTAAGTATGGGTAAGTATGGTTAAGTATGGGTAAGTACGGGTAAGTATCGTTAAGTAGGGGTAAGTATGGGTAAGTACGGGTAAGTATGGCTAAGTATGGGTAAGTATGGCTAAGTACGGGTAAGTATGGGTAAGTATGGGTAAGTATGGGTAAGTAGGGGTAAGTATGGGTAAGTAGGGGTAAGTATGGGTAAGTAGGGGTAAGTATGGGTAAGTACGGGTAAGTATGGGTAAGTATAGGTAAGTATGGGTAAGTACGGTTAAGTGTGAGCTATAAAACGAGTCAAATTTCACTACAAAACCATGGTTAAAAAGAATAAACAGGGTCAAAAACAGCCTCGCTTTCACCACGAGCTTGAGATTTTTAATGGTCAGACGGGATGCTTTTACCAAAACGATGCAACGCCAAAGGTTTTAGCCAGGGTTTTTAGCGACTGTGTGGAAGCAAAACTAGAAGAAGAAACGAGGAACACGTCGGTGAGGCATCAACAAACGTCGAGGAGAGTTTGGTGAGGATTATGTTTAAATAGACAATGTGAAAATGTCTGAACACAAGTTGTAAGATAATTTTAATTTAAGCTACACTAATCAATGTCGATGGAGTGTGATCATATTTATAACTACTAAGCTTAGAAAGTTACATGTAAACCTGAAAGACCAAGTTCAAAAAAGAGAAGAGGAGTTTAATGGAAAATTTTCCATTTCGTTTGCGTTACGTACGGTAGTTCACAAGTGTATTTGCTTGTGCTTTCCCTTGTTTGCGTCGCACTTGTGGACTTGTGAACCCACAGGAAATCCAGTCTCGGAGATCCAAGCGTGATATGAAAGTTTGTATGGAAATTTTGATTTTTCAATGATGTTTTAAGCTTAAATAGAAAGAAAATCATATAACTAAAGCTTAAATTTTGTAAAAGCAAGATAGACAACCTGGTTTTATAATTTTACTTCGTTCTTGGAAGCTATTAGTTTTGGATTATCTGAGAGTAGGTACTTTTGTTTTCGATGAAAATCCCAAGATTTTAAGGTGGCTTACTACAGTTTTGAGGGACAATAAATTTCCTTACACACGTATGTCACGCAAGTAATACTGCGCGAGCAAAAATCATGTGAGCAATGAATGTTAGTATTAAATGTTAGTAATGTAATGTTACAACTGCAGAATGTTTTGTAGTGGTAGGCAGGGTAACAGAAGTAGTAGGTAGTAAGGGATACTGATGTATTTTGTTGTAAGTCATGATTTGTGAACTCCAGTGTGAAGTAGATGGTAACAGTGTGAAATAGACGGGTCATTTTGACAGGCCTGAACTGAGGAGCAGCGCAAAAACAAAAACCGAGAAAAGGCGAGGAGGTGAAAGAAGGGGTAAAGGGGGCGAGGGAGTTTGATATTTAATCTATACATTATTCACATTGTCAGTTGTTTTTGCCTTGAAACCATAGTTAAGAATGTAACAAGTCTTTGTACAGGTTTTCTTTGGCATTACATGTAAAAAGTAATGTAAGATAAAGATTTATTTTTCTTTCACATCATAAAAGATGCAATTTCTTTCTTTCAAGGAATTAAGCAACCATTGCATGTCCACGACCAATGGGTCCACACCTCTACTAGGCTGAAGGGGTGTGGACCCATTGCTCCAAGTACCATGGTGTACTTGGCGAGAGACGGTCCCCCACTTGGGGAAACTTCAAAGATTTTTTAATGTCAGTATAAATAATTACTTTTAAAAATTACTAAAGTACTAATTGGACAATTTCCGGATGTTACAACCATCGGCACACTTGAGACTTTCATACAGTGGAATCCCATCCATTCTGATAAGTAATTGTATGGTAACTGTTTTAAGAACAGGGCCTGGTTGTTCAAAAGCCGATTAACACTAATCCCGGATTAAAAGTTAACTGAGGATTTCATTTCTCTGTTTAAAAATGTTTTCAAAAGGTCATTTATAGCTACATGTAGTTGTGAAGACAAGTTTAAGTCAAAACTGAAGAGCAGAAAACTTTGGAGTTGAGTTATTTGACTGGATTCAAACTTGATGCTAATCCCTGAATTAGCTTAATCATGAATGGGGTTAGTTTCTAGAGAAACTGTGGAGGTGAAGCACAAGAATTTGGTTTTATCGACTGAGTCGATAAGGTAAATTAGCCACCGTAAAAAGATTCGAGAAAGCTGACGTTTCGAGCGCTAGCCCTTTGTCGGAGCGAATTGCTCCGACGAAGGGCTAGCGCTCGAAACGTCAGCTTTCTCGAATCTTTTTATGGTGGCTAATTTACCTTATCGACTCAGTCGATAAAACCAAATTCTTAGCTTAATCATGCTTTGAACGACCCGGCCCAGAACAATAATTTATTATTGGAAACTCCAAAAAGTAACCTTTGATCATAATTTATAAACAAGGTGGATGAGAAAATGACATTGGGGCTACAATGTATTCTATATTACCATATTTTATTTATTTATATCCCCACTCACTTTTAAGCCCTCCTAATATTCCCCCCCCTCTTCCCTTCAAAAAAACCCCTCCCTCTATGAAGCTCCCCCACCACTGCCACTTTGTTTATGTTGCTTTTTCAGTGATATTGTAGTTCGTTGAAACACTTTATAAAATGCTTAAGGAAATGCACTCTATGATTGGTCAAACCAAGTTCATAACATGCACGCTCATTTCTGTTGTCTGATGAATTTTTGTCCCTTTGTGGTCGATTTTATTTTATAAAAGAAATAACAAACTTGTTCCTTGTGCATTGAGTTGCATATTAAGCACTTGCAAATTTTTAAGAACACCCAAGAAAAGCGAGAAGTACTTGCCTTCGGCTCATGCTTCTCTGCACATCTCTTGTGTTCTTAAAAATTCCTGTATACTTATATAACTCAACAATGCACTCGGATCTTTTTTATTTCTTTGATATTTGTTGTATAATGTGTGGCGAGTTGTGTTGATGGTGAAAAACCCCCAGTTGTTTCCTTTACATATATGCTTAACATAGAACTACGACTTTGAACAAGTCACTAAGCTTCCTCCCTCTATTAAGCCTCCCCCTTTTAATAAGCCCCCATCCCTTTAATTGCAGTGTATTGATGTACTAGCATTTTAGTTTTATTCCACTTTATACTGAAGTGAGGGGGGGGGGGGGACTTATGAAAGATTTCGGTACCTTTTGTTTATTTCAGGAAGGGGCTTAAAGGAGGGCTTATTAATTTGGTGCATGTGCATACTATGATGTAAGCCTGTTTAATGTCACTATTTGTGAACCAATCAGAAGCATAGATAACTTGTGGTTGATAATATCACAGCAGCCAAAAGAATAAATTGTTTGGTTCAGCGCTGAATTTAATGAAGAGGTTGCCAGAGTAATCCGTTATATTCTATGTGAATTTGGTCATCTCTCATGCATGAGTGGGGTTTAAAGTTAGCGATAAAGTTGTGAGAGAAATAAAAAAAGTACTTAGATTAATACACATAAGCCGACTTAAAGCATTGATATTGGTTCTCGTTGGGTATTTTTGAAATTTTCTACTGCGGAAAAACCTGTAAAAGTCTAAAGCATATATTTTTTTTAATTACAGGATAATTAATGGAGAAGAAGAAATCAAGAAAAACAAAGATCAGAGAAATTGTAAAAATTAATAAAATAATTAATATACAAAAAGATAGTGTGTGCGTGTGTGATGTTGTTGAAAAAGTACTTTAATAATACTCTCTTGAAGCAGTTTTTTAAACAACTTCAAAGACATGACGATGTAATCAATTTTGAAAAGTCGAATAGTGAAATATTTCTTGTTTTTAACGTCGCGTTAGTGAGTTATAGAGATTTGAATTTACAAAATGCTAATTAGGTGACGTCAAATCAAGACTTTACCATTATTTCTACTTCAATTTACAATATGCAGTTGACAGCTTAAGGATAATCAATTTAAGAAATACTAAATAAAAACTGTTAATAGTTATTGATTTGTAAAAAATATTACTTGGAGGTGGTAACAAGTAGTTGTATATTGAACGAGTCTTGACTTGACGTCATCTTATTAACATTTTGTTAATTCAAACCTCTATAATTCACTAACGCAACGTTAAAAACAAGAAATATTTAACTATTCAACTTTTCAACGTACATAGAGTTGATTAAGCGAAAAAACAATTTTGGGTCTGATAAAAAAAAAATTCAGCAGAGCTGGGCGAAAATATCATCAGGTGACATCATGTTTAACTGGTTTTATAGACGTCAGCAAGGCATAAAACAGACAAAAAAGGCAGGAAAACAAACGTTTATGATAAAAAGCTTTCAAGAATCGCACTGACAACCGAGAAAATAAAAAAAACTAGGATCCGCAGTTCACATATTTATGATTTTCATATATTTACATTCATTCATATATTTACATTCATATATTTACATTCATTTCATCCAGACAGGCAGTAGAACTTGTTTTCCGGTCGGGGCTTCTCTCCACACCAAGGTTGTGTTCAATTACATATAGTGTCCTTTGACAAGAAATGCTTGCTTCATGTACACTGACCCGGATGATTTTTCCGATATATTTTATAAACTGTAATGATAACTTTTTTTTTAGGGGGGGGGGGGGGGGCGGGGTGGGGGTGGGGGGTGAGCTTCCACCCCTCAAACTTTCTAGATTAGAACCCTGCGTGTATTCTTGAATAAAGTTTTAAAACAGACATTGCCCTCTAAAGAAGCTCGGACCAGAGAACAAGTCCCATTACCTGGACAAAATTACTGGCCTGTGAACCTTAGATGGGAAAAGGATGGAAGAAAAATCGGTGACTGGAGCGAAATAATATTGAATTTTGGAGTCTTGTGAGGCTTTAGCTCTCCCAAGCCTTGCTCCGCTCGCCGATTTTTTTTTTTTGTGCCCTATTCCCATTTCAGGAGTCTGTTCAGAGGCTATTGACAGAAGATATAAAACTGCATGACATTGCAGGGTACAAACGGGTTAACAATAAAGTCTCGGCTTCGCAGTTCAGTTTACTATCATACTTCATACCATTGGATTCGATCATTTGTTAGTTTAGCGATTAAAAGTGCAGGGAAATTAGGAGAGACCGATTTAAGTGTGGGGATAATTTTTGTCGGCCCGAATGCTCGCCTGCGAATATTCTTTAGCCCTATTTACATGGAAAAAGGATGATCTTTGATTAGTGCTAGGATGATCCTAGGAGGTTCATTTGGATTACATGCAAAACTGCGGCACGAGGAGTATCGCTAGCATCATTCTACCTCTCAGATAGGATGATCCTAGTGCTAGGATCATCCTAGCGTGCGACCATTTGCATGTAAACTGAAAGCAGAAAACATGTCGCGCTCGGATGATCCTAGTGCTAGGATCATCCTCTTTCCATGGTCTTCTTAGTTTCAGTAGTGTATGCGAACTGTATGCGCTTTCTGCGGTCAGCTTCCATTTCGTTTATGAGCTTGTTATTAAAGTTAGCCAAGCGTTTTTCTAGTGTTTCTTGGAGGTCATTCATGTGGGCGTAAAAGCGAAATCGATTTGCATTTTACGCCCACTTTTCATTTTTCTTTCTAAAGCAGAAAAAAACTGGATCGAAATCCATCACCAATTATAAACCACAGATGTGACCTTTTGAACTCGTCGAATATAATACTACCTTTCTCTGTTTTCTGAGACCCAACGCTCTATGAAAGCAAACAAACTTAAATTTAACTTTCCAAAATAGATAATAGTAGTATAGGAGGAATGAAATTAAACGTATTTTTGCGGTGGAATCTCATTAATTTGCGGTGGAATAAATTAACAGGGGTAACGTCATAGACTATTTGTTTTGATCTCGTGAATAAAATGCGGTGGATTCTCATTAACGTATAACCGGTTTTTAACTGGTTTGACGGGTTTTATCAATAACATCATGCTCTATTTTTAGCTTGTGGCGGTCATAATTGGTAGAACCGATTTGACAAGTTTTGACCGCCTTTTAGGTAGATGACGTCATAGGTTATTTGTTTTGAACTCATGAATAAAATGCTGTGGTATCTCATTCCACAATTCTATTGATTTCACCACCACCACAATTCTATTCATTTCACCACCACAACAATTCTATTTTTTTCACCACCACCACCACCACAATTCTATTGTTTTCAACACCACCACCGCAATAGAAATGAAAACAATAGAATTGTGGTGGTGGTGGTGGTGAAAACAATGGAATTGTGGTGGTGGTGGTGGTGAAAACAATAGAATTGTGGTTTTGGTGGTGGTGAAAACAATAGAATTGTGGTGGTGGTGGAGGTGGTGGCGGTGCTGGTGGTGGTGGTGGTAATAACAATAGAATTGTGGTGGTGGTGGCGGTGGTGGTGGTGGTGGTGGTGTTGAAAACAACAGAATTGTGGTGGTGGTGGTGGTGAAATCAATAGAATTGTGGAATGAGATACCACAGCATTTTATTCATGAGTTCAAAACAAATAACCTATGACGTCATCTACCTAAAAGGCGGTCAAAACTTGTCAAATCGGTTCTACTAATCGTGGCGAACCTTTCGTGAAATTCGTTTGTCCAGTTCTCAAGAGTTGTGGTAAATGATGGAAACTGACCGAAAACTTGTATTTTTTAACCACGACATTCAACAGCTTTAATCTGCCGCTTTGAATCTACAGTTTTTCAAAGAGCATACCAAGAACAACATATATTTCTTCCGATATATAAAAATCGCCTAAATAAATCGAAGTTATTAATAAAATAGAAAGACGTCTACTTAATCAAATAACACACTCGTACAGGACCACAGAGAGGCTGAGTGGGATGAGGGGGAGAGAGCGTTCGCACCATCGACCATTTCTGACAGCTGTCGCGTCGGGATTGAACAACTAATACGGGAAAAATTAACTTTTAACACCAAATCTACTGTACGGTAAAGTTCGTCAGTTTGCTATTCATCAGCAACCTGCTAGGTTTGACAGATGTACTTGTCTGACGCTGCGAGTCAATTTGACGGCTCTTATTCATTGGTCACCGTGTTCATTCATTCATTCCCATCTAGAGTGGACGATGTATCCGCGCGCTAACTTGTAACATATACATTTAGTTGCTTTGTTGATTGAAAGTAACTTGGCGAAGTCCTGTGTCACAGTTGCACTTATCTATGGAGCTTTAGCCAACTAGCTACGGACGTTGTGAAACAGAGAAACATACACGTAAAAAAAACCAAAGCGGTTCCGGTGGGACACACCGGCCTGACCATTACACATTTACCACAGCTACGGCGTTCCTGGAAAAAAGTAGCGAGACCAACTAAACCACATGACGCGGTTTCTTTTTTCAGTAAAACGTTGGTGTGTTGATTGCAGTCTTGTTATATAGCTGTAATTGCCGACTGAGCGTTTGCTCTCTAGATATGGTAAATGGTGAAATGTGACAAAAATTGTCTTCTTTTGACCACCTGCTTTAATTACAGGGAGGACAGGTCTCGGAGCGTTGCAATGTCAGTTTATCAAGTTGTCAAGTTATCACGAAAGTCAAGTTGACTTCAAACCCAATTAAGACAGGGTTTACTGAATAAATAAAATTAAATCACTCACACTAACATACAACATCTCGGATGGTAAAGATGGATTTCCTGCAAATCGTTCAGTTTCTCTTTCCCAGCTTTACTCCGTCGAGCGAGAAACGTTAAAACTGCTGACTTAGAGTTTACTGACTAGATATAGTAGGTGGTGAAATGTGAAAAAATGTCATCTTTTGAACATCGGCTTTTAATATAGGTAGGATAGGTCTAAGGGCATTAAAATGTCAGATTATCAAGTTGACAAGTAATCAAGCTATCATGAAAGCTAAGTTAACTTCAAACCCAAAATCGTGCACTTTTCAGCAAAGCAGCTCTTTTACCAAAGTTAACCAGCTCTCTGCTAGGAGTAGTTCATCAATTTACACGAAAACTGAACGGAAGCATTTCATTGCTCCGCGGTGGTCCCCTTATTTTATTGAAGCCATATCACTAAGTGCCTTTTGGTGGAAAATGAGCGAAATCTGTTGTTCATGTTTGTTCTTGTGATCGTTTGTGGCGGGTGGCTCTCGGACACACCAAAGTGCGTCGGGTCACGCTCATTGGATCGGTATTTGCCACTTAGTAGGTACGCGCAATCCAACATGTGGCGAACGTTTCGTGAAATTCGTTTGTCCAGTTCTCAAGAGTTGTGGTAAATGGTGGAAATTGACCGAAAACTTGTATTTTTTAACCACGACATTCAACAGCCTTAATCTGCCGCTTTAGATCTACAGTTTTTCAAAGAGCATACCAAAAACAACATATATTTCTTCCGATATATAAAAATCGCCTAAATAAATCGAAGTTAATAAAATAGAAAGACGTCTACTTAATCAAATAATCGTACAGGACCACAGAGAGGCTAAGTGGGATGAAGGGGAGAAAGCGTTCGCACCATCGCCCATTTCTGACAGCTGTCGCGTCGGGATTGAACAACTTATGCGGGGAAAATTAACTTTTAACACCAAATCTACTGTACGGTAAAGTTTGTCAGTTTGCTATTCATCAGCAACCTGCTAGGTTTGACAGGTGTACTTGTCTGACGCTGCGAGTCAATTTGAAGGCTCTTATTCATTGGTCACCGTGTTCATTCATTCATTCCCATCTAGAGTGGATGATGTATCCGCGCGCTAACTTGTAACATATACATTTAGTTGCTTTGTTGATTGAAAGTAATTTGGCGAAGTACTGTGTCACAGTTGCACTTATCTATGGAGCTTTAGCCAACTAGCTACGGACGTTGTGAAACAGAGAAACATGTACGTAAAAAAACCCAGAGGGGTTCCGGTGGGACACACCGGCCTGACCATCACACATTTTCCACAGCTACGGCGTTCCTGGAAAAAAAGAGCGAGACCAACTAAACCACACGACGCGGAATCTTTTTTCACTAAAGCGTTGGTGTGTGTTGATTGCAGTCTTGTTCTATAGCTGTAATTGCCGACTGAGCGTTTGCTCTCTAGATATGGTAATGGTGAAATGTGACAAAAAATGTCCTCTTTTGACCACGCGCTTTTAATACAGGGAGGATAGGCCTCGGAGCGTTGCAATATCAGTTTATCAAGTTGTCAAGTTATCACGAAAGTCAAGTTGACTTCAAACCCAATCAAGACAGGGTTTACTGAATAAATAAAATTAAATAACTCACACTAACATACAACATCTCGGATGGTAAAGATGGGTTTCCTGCAAAATCGTTCAGTTTCTCCTTCCCAGCTTTACTCCGTCGAGCGAGAAACGTTGAAACTGCTGACTGAGCGTTTACTGACTAGATATAGTAGGTGGTGAAATGTAAAAAAATGTCATCTTTTGAACATCGGCTTTTAATATAGGTAGGATAGGTCTAAGGGCATTAAAATGTCAGATTATCAAGTTGACAAGTAATCAAGCTATCATGAAAGCTAAGTTAACTTCAAACCCAAAATCGTGCACTTTTCAGCAAAGCAGCTCTTTTACCAAAGTTAACCAGCTCTCTGCTAGGAGTAGTTCATCAATTTACACGAAAACTGAACGGAAGCATTTCATTGCTCCGCGGTGGTCCCCTTATTTTATTGAAGCCATATCACTAAGTGCCTTTTGGTGGAAAATGAGCGAAATCTGTTGTTCATGTTTGTTCTTGTGATCGTTTGTGGCGGGTGGCTCTCGGACACACCAAAGTGCGTCGGGTCACGCTCATTGGATCGGTATTTGCCACTTAGTAGGTACGCGCAATCCAACATGTGGCGAACGTTTCGTGAAATTCGTTTGTCCAGTTCTCAAGAGTTGTGGTAAATGGTGGAAATTGACCGAAAACTTGTATTTTTTAACCACGACATTCAACAGCCTTAATCTGCCGCTTTAGATCTACAGTTTTTCAAAGAGCATACCAAAAACAACATATATTTCTTCCGATATATAAAAATCGCCTAAATAAATCGAAGTTAATAAAATAGAAAGACGTCTACTTAATCAAATAATCGTACAGGACCACAGAGAGGCTAAGTGGGATGAAGGGGAGAAAGCGTTCGCACCATCGCCCATTTCTGACAGCTGTCGCGTCGGGATTGAACAACTTATGCGGGGAAAATTAACTTTTAACACCAAATCTACTGTACGGTAAAGTTTGTCAGTTTGCTATTCATCAGCAACCTGCTAGGTTTGATAGGTGTACTTGTCTGACGCTGCGAGTCAATTTGAAGGCTCTTATTCATTGGTCACCGTGTTCATTCATTCATTCCCATCTAGAGTGGATGATGTATCCGCGCGCTAACTTGTAACATATACATTTAGTTGCTTTGTTGATTGAAAGTAATTTGGCGAAGTACTGTGTCACAGTTGCACTTATCTATGGAGCTTTAGCCAACTAGCTACGGACGTTGTGAAACAGAGAAACATGTACGTAAAAAAACCCAGAGGGGTTCCGGTGGGACACACCGGCCTGACCATCACACATTTTCCACAGCTACGGCGTTCCTGGAAAAAAAGAGCGAGACCAACTAAACCACACGACGCGGAATCTTTTTTCACTAAAGCGTTGGTGTGTGTTGATTGCAGTCTTGTTCTATAGCTGTAATTGCCGACTGAGCGTTTGCTCTCTAGATATGGTAATGGTGAAATGTGACAAAAAATGTCCTCTTTTGACCACGCGCTTTTAATACAGGGAGGATAGGCCTCGGAGCGTTGCAATATCAGTTTATCAAGTTGTCAAGTTATCACGAAAGTCAAGTTGACTTCAAACCCAATCAAGACAGGGTTTACTGAATAAATAAAATTAAATAACTCACACTAACATACAACATCTCGGATGGTAAAGATGGGTTTCCTGCAAAATCGTTCAGTTTCTCCTTCCCAGCTTTACTCCGTCGAGCGAGAAACGTTGAAACTGCTGACTGAGCGTTTACTGACTAGATATAGTAGGTGGTGAAATGTAAAAAAATGTCATCTTTTGAACATCGTCTTTTAATGTAGGTAGGATAAAAAATGTCAGTTTATCAAGTTGACAAGTTATCAAGCTATCATGAAAGTCAAGTTGACTTCAAACCCAAAATCGTACACTTTTTAACAAAGTTAACCAGCTCTCTGCTAGGAGTAGTTCATCAATTTACACGAAAACTGAACGGAAGCATTTCATTGTTCCGCGGTGGTCCCCTTATTTTATTAAAGCCGTATCACTAAGGGCCTTTTGGTAGAAAATGAACGAAATCTGTTGTTCATGTTTGTTCTTAAGATCGTTTGTGGCGGGTCGCTCTCGGACACACCAAAGTGCGTCGGGTCACGCTCATTCGATCGGTATTTGCCATTTAGTAGGTACGCGCAAGCCAACATGTGGCGAACGTTTCGTGAAATTCGTTTGTCCAGTTCTCAAGAGTTGTGGTAAATGGTGGAAATTGACCGAAAACTTGTATCTTTTAACCACGACATTCAACGGCCTTAATCTGCCGCTTTAGATCTATAGTTTTTCAAAGAGCATACCAAGAACAACATATATTTCTTCCGATATATAAAAATCGCCCTAATAAATCGAAATTAATAAAATAGAATGACGTCTACTTAATAAAATAATACACTCGTACAGGACCACAGAGAGGCTAAGGCGGGGCGCAACGTTAGCACCATCGCCCATTTATGAAAGCTGTCGCGTCGGTATTGAACACCTAATGCCGGAAAAGCTAACTTCTAACAAGAACTCTACTGCAACAGTTTGCTATTCATCAGCAACTTGCTAGGTTTGACAGGTGTTCTTGTTTGACGCTGTGAGTCAATTTGTCGGCTCTTTTCCATTGGTCACCGTGTTCATTCATGCATTCATTCCCATCCAGAGGGGATGATGTTTTCGCCTTCATTTGGAACATATACATTTCGTTGCTTTGGTGATTGAAGGGTACAACTACACCACACGACGCGGGGTCTTTTTCAGTAAAACGTTGGTGTGTTGATTGGAGTCTTGTTCTGCAGCTGTAACTGCCTGCTGAGCGTTTGCTATCTAGATATAGTAAGTGGTGAAATATGACAAAAAATGTCCTCTTTTGACCACATGCTTTTAATACAGGGAGGATAGGTCCAGTCGAAGAGTTACAATGTCATTTTATCAAGTTGTCAAGTCATCACGAAAGTCAAGTTGACTTGAAACTCAATCAAGACAGGGTTTACTGAATAAATAAAAGTAAATCACCCACACTAACACATCTCGGATGGTAAAGATGGATTTCCTGCAAAATCGTTCAGTTTTTAACAAAGCAGCTCTTTTAACAAACCACGGCTCTCAGAAGCAGTCCATCGATTTAGGAGTAAAATGAACAGATGAATTTCAATCGTTTCATTTAATTTCCATTTTCGATTTGGACGAAATCTGATGTGCATGTTTGTTCTTATGATCGTTTATGGTGGGTGGTTCTCGGACACAACAAACCGCATCGGGTCACGTTCATCCGATCGGTATTTGATATTTAGTAGGTACGCCCAAGCCATCATTTTTTTTGTCTTAAAGAAGGTATGTATTTTTCTTAAAGAAGGTATCATGTGGAGCGAGCGTTTCGCGAAATTCATTTGTTTCTCAAGAGTTGTGGTAAATGGTGCAAAATGACCAAAAACTTGTATTTTTTAACCACGACATTCAACAGAGTCAATCTGCCGCCTTAGAACAACAAGTATTTTTTCCCATCTAGAACAATCGCATAAATAATCTACATTACAGGAATGGAATCGCATCTACTAAAAAGTAACAAACTCGTGCACATGACCATAGAGAGGCTAACTTGAAGGCGGGGCGCGCTGTTTTCACCATAGCCCATTTGTGACAGCTGTCGCGTCGGGATTGAACAACTAATGCCGGGAAAACTAACTTGTAACAAGAAATCTACTGTACGATAAAGTTTGTCTGTTTGCTATTCATTAGCAATTTGCTAGGTTTGACAGGTGTACTTATTTGACGGCGTGAGTCAATTTGTCGGCTCTTTTTCATTGGTCACCGTGTTCATTCATTCATTCACTCATTCATTTCCATCCAGAGTGGATGATGTATCCGCGCTCATTTGTAACATATAGATGTACATTTAAAATAACTGGCGAAGTCCTGTGTTTAGTAGTTGCACTTATCTATGGAATTTTAGCCCACTAGCTACGGTCGTGGTGAAACAAAGAAACCACGCGAAGAGGACCCTAGAGCGGTTAAGGTGGGACGTACCGGCCTGGCCATAACACATTTACTACAGCTACGGTGTCCCTGGAAAAAAGGAGTGAGATCAACTAAACCACACGACACAGTGTCAGTAAAACGTTTGCGGTTTTTTGGAGTCTAGTTCTGTAGCTTTTACTCTCTAGATATGGTAAGTGGTGAAATGTAACAAAAATTCTCTCCTTTGACCACGGTATTAAATATAGGTTATATTAGAAGACTAGACTAGGACTAGAAACATTAAAATTCAGTTTGTCAAATTGTCGAGTTATCAAGTTGTCACGAAAGTCAAGTTAACTTCAATCCCAATCAAGACGAGGCTACCTGAGAAACAATTAAGTCACCCAAACTTATACGCAGCATCTCGGATGGAAACTAAGATGGATTTCCTGCAAAATCGTTCAGTTTTTAAGATGGCCTCTCAAGAGTAGTTTTATCGATTTACACGAAAACTGAACGGAAGCATTTGATTTCTTTAGGTGGTTCCCTTATTTTATCGAAGCCGTATCGTTGACCACCTTTTGGTAGAAAATGAGCGAAATCTGATGTTCATCTTTGTTTAATTATGATCGTTTATTTATAGCAGGTGGGTTTCGGACATACTGAACGGCATCGGCATTTTATTACGCCCACTTCAAGACGGCAAAATCCTCTGCCTATTATGATTATCAGTAGTATAGGAGAGATGAAATTAGCCGTATTTTTGCGCTGAAATCTCATTAATTTGCAGTGGAATCAATTAACAGGGGTGACGTCATAGGCTTTTTTTTATCTCATGAATAAAATGCGGTGGATTCTCATTAACGTATAACCGGTTTTTAACTGGTTTGACGGGTTTTATCAATAACATCATGCTCTATTTTTAGCTTGTGGCGATCATATGTTGGATTGCGCGTATACCTACTAAATGACAAATACCGATCGAATGAGCGTGACCCGACGCACTTTGGTGTGTCCGAGAGCCACCCGCCACAAACGAACATAAGAACAAACATGAACAACAGATTTCGCTCATTTTATACCAAAAGGCACTTAGTGATACCGCTTCAATAAAATAAGGGGACCACCGGAACAATGAAATGCTTCCGTTCAGTTTTCGTGTAAATTGATGAACTACTCCTAGCCAAAAGCTGGTTAACTTTGTTAAAAGTGCTGCTTTGCTAAAATGTGCACGATTTTGGGCTTGAAGTCAACTTGACTTTCATGATAGTTTGATAACTTGTCAACTTGGTAAACTGACATTTTAACGCTCCTAGACCTATCCTACCTATATTAAAAGCCGATGTTCAAAAGATGACATTTTTCACATTTCACCACCTACTATATCTAGTCAGTAAACTCTAAGTCAGCAGTTTCAACGTTTCTCGCTCGACGGAGTAAAGCTGGGAAAGAGAAACTGAACGGTTTTGCAGGAAATCCATCTTTACCATCCGAGATGTTGTATGTTGATTAATTTTTTTTATTCAGTAAACCCTGTCTTGATTGGGTTTGAAGTCAACTTGACTTTCGTGATAACTTGACAACTTGATAAACTGACATTGCAACGCTCCGAGACCTGTCCTCCCTGTATTTAAAGCAGGTTGTCAAAAGAGGACATTTTTTTGTCACATTTAACCATTTACCATATCTAGAGAGCAAACGCTCAGTCGGCAATTACAGCTATAGAACAAGACTGCAATCAACACAACAACGTTTTACTGAAAAAAGAAACCGCGTCGTGGGGTTTAGTTGGTCTCGCTCCTTTTTTCCAGGAACGCCGTAGCTGTGGAAAATGTGTGATGGTCAGGCCGGTGTGTCCCACCGAACCGCTCTGGGTTTTTTTACGTGCATGTTTATCTGTTTCACAACGTCCGTAGCTAGTTGGCTAAGGCTCCATAGATAAGTGCAACTGTGACACAGGACTTCGACAAGTTACTTTCAATCAACAAAGCAACTAAATGTATATGTTACAAATTTGCGCGCGGATACATCATCCACTCTAAATGGGAATGAATGAATGAACACGGTGACCAATGAATAAGAGCCGTCAAATTGACTCGCAGCGTCAGACAAGTACACCTGTCAAACCTAGCAGGTTGCTGATGAATAGCAAACTGACAAACTTTACCGTACAGTAGATTTGGTGTTAAAAGTTAATTTTTCCCGCATTAGTTGTTCAATCCCGACGCGACAGCTGTCAGAAATGGGCGATGGTGCGAACGATCTGCCCCCCTTATCCCACTTAGCCTCTCTGTGGTCCTGTACGAGTGTGTTATTTTTTTTAAGTAGACGTAATTCTATTTTATTAAATTCGATTTATTTAGGCGATTGTTCTATATCGGACAAAATACATGTTGTTGTTGGTATGCTCTTTAAAAACTATAGATCTAAAGCGGCAGACGTGGTTAAAAAATACAAGTTTTTGGTCATTTTGCACCATTTACCACAACTCTTGAGAAACAAACGAATTTCACGAAGCGTTCGCCATATACCTTCTTTAAGAAGAAAATATACCTCCTTTAAGAAAAACCTGATGGCTTGCGCATACCCACTCAATAGCAAATGCCGATCGAACGATCGTGAACCGACGCGGTTTGGTGCGTCCGAGAGCCACCCACCACAAACGATTATAAGAACAAACATGCACATCAGATTTCGTTCTAGTGGAAAATGGTAATTAAATGTAACGATTGAAATTCATCCGTTCAGTTTTCTTGTAAATCGATGAACTATTCCTGAGAGCCGTGGTTTGTTAAAAGAGCTGCTTTGTTAAAAACTGAACGATTTTGCAGGAAATCAATCAGTTTACCATCCAAGATGTTGTTTGTTAGTTTGAGTGATTTAATTTAAATTTTTCAGTAAGCCCCGTCTTGATTGGGTTTGAAGTTGACTTGACTTTCGTGATAACTTGACAACTTGATAAACTGACATTGCAACGCTCCGAGACCTGTCCTCCCTGTATTTAAAGCACGTGGTCAAAAGAGGACATTTTTTGTCACATTTTACCACTTACCATATCTAGAGTGCAAACGTTCAGTCTGCAGTTGCAGCTATAGATTAAGACTCTAATCAACACACCAATGTTTTACTGAAAAAGACACCGCGTTGTGTTGTTTAGTTGATTTTATTCCTTTTTCTCCAGGGACACCGAAGCTGCGGTAAATGTGTGATTGTCAGACCGGTACCTCCCATCTTAACCATTCTGTGGTCATTTACGAGTATGTCCGTATATTTCACCACGGCCTTAGCTTATCGGTGAAGCTCCATAGATAAGTGCAACTTTAACACAGGACTTGGCCAAGTTACTTTCAATCAGCAAAGCAACTAAATGTATATGTTACAAATGAGTGCGCGGATACATCATCCACTCTGGATGGAAATAAATGAATGAATGCGGTGACCAATGAATAAGAGCCGAGAAATTGACTCACAGCGTCAGACAAGTACACCTGTCAAACCTAGCGGCAAATCGCTTATGAATAGCAAACTGACAAACTTTATCGTACAGTAGATTTTGTATTACAAGTTAGTTTTCTAGGTATAAGTTGTTTAATCTAGACGTGACAGCTGTCACAAATGGGCGATGGTGCGAACGGCGCGCCCCACCTTCAAGTTAGCCCCTCTGTGGTTCGGCACGAGTTTGTTACCTTTTAAGTAGACGTGATTTTTTTTAGTAATTTAGATTTATTTTGGTGATTGTTCTAGATGGGAAAAACTACTTGTTGTTCTTGGTATTCTCTTTAAAAACAATAGATCTAAGGCGGCAGATTGAGGCTGTTGAATGTCGTGGTTAAAAAATACAAGTTTTTGGTAATTTTCCACCATTTACCACAACTCTTGAGAAACAAACAAATTTCACGAATCTTTCGCCACATGATACCTTCTTTAAGTTATATACATACCTTTTTAAAGAAAAAACTGACGAATTCCGCGTACCTACTAAATATGAAAAACCGATCGAATAAATGTGGCCCGACGCGGTTTGGTGTGTTCGAGACCCACACACCATAAACGATCATAAGAACAAACATGCACATCAGATTTCGCTCAAATGGAAAATGGTAAATAGAACGAATAAAACACACCCGTTAAGTGTTCTTGTAAATCGATGAACTACTCCTGAGAGCCGTGGTTTGTTAAAAGAGCCGATTTGTTAAAATCTCAACGATTTTGCAGGAAATCTATCTTTACCTTCCAAGATGTTGGGTGTTAGTTTAAGCGATTGAATTTTATTCGGCAGTTACACCTACAGATTATAAGACTCCAATCAACACACCAATGTTTGACTGAAAAAGACACCGCGTCGTGTGGTTTAGTTGGTCTTTCTCCTTTTTCTCTGGAGACGGCTTAGCTGTGGTAAATGCATGTGTGATGGTCTGACCGGTATCTCCCACCTTAACCATTCTGTGGTCTTTTACGAGTATGTTCGTATATTTCACCACGACCTTTGCTTACCGGTTAAGCTCCATAGATAAGTGCAACTGTAACACAGGACTTTGCCAAGTTACTTTCAATGAACAAAGCAACGAAATGTATATGTTACAAATGAACGCGGATATATCATCCACTCTGTAAAGGAATGAATTTACACGCTGACTAATAAATAAGAGCCAGCAAATTATCTTACAGTATCAAACAAGTACACGTGTCAAATGTAAGATGTTGTTGATAAATAGAAAACTGACCATTTTTACCGTGCAGTAGCTTTCGTGTTAGAAGTTAGTTTTCATTCAGCTGCCAGTTAAAAAATGCACGATTTTTCCGGAAAGCCAACTTTTCCATCCGATATGTTGCGTGTAACTTTGAGTGATGAGTCAACTGAACTTTGATGTTAACTTGATAGCTTGATAACTTGATAAATTGACATTTTAACGCTCCTAGACCTATCCTTCCTATATTATAACCCCATGTTAAAAAGAGGATGGTTTTGTCACATTTTACCACCTACCATATGTAGTCAGCAAACGCGCAGTCGGTAGTTTCAACTATAGAAAAAGACAGCGATTAAAAATGACACCGCGTCAATTCAACTTCAGTTACACCTACTAAAATCACATTCTTTGTGAATTGTGAAATGGAATTTAGTGTGCTGTAGATTTCGCGTTAGGCGGCAAGCTCCTACCGGACTGTTGTTGCATGAGTCGTCCATTGCTGTCGCAAGATCTGTTGTAATGGTTGGTGATGGCGAGGCCGTCGCGTTTGGACCCTTTGAAACGAAAAGTTATTCAGTATATATTTTTTCATCTAGTAAATCTTACTCGGTCTTACTCTAGATATATTTTATTTACTCTATAACGCTAGGTTGAATACACTTAAAGAGTCCATGTTAAAAGTCGTTGGTACATTCGATCTGAATTTTTTTTGGCGCCATTTACCCATTTACCATTGATAACTTTGCAAAAGTAAATGAACAGCAAAACCATAAGCCACAAACTTTTGAAGAGAAAAAATAGTTTATATGGACATGCCAAAAAATCAACTCAAATTGGATCAACTATACAACTGCAGACGCGGTTAAGGATATGGTACCCACCCGATATAAACCGGGATCATTAAAGAGAACCGGCAAACTTGATCTCACGTATGTATGTTTACAAGAGGCGATGAAACACAGCCATTCAATAAAATAAGCAAAACAACTAACGGGGATGTTTTTTTCGTGAACGAAATTTTTTTTATTTAGAGTACGGGTACCATTCAAGTGAACAGCAAGCGAGGCAGCGAGGCGTGATAGCGCCCGTTAGCCGCCGGTTTTCTGAAATAGAATACGCGTTGCCTCAGTTGGTTCGCTTTGTTAAATTTTGTTGCTTCGTATGGCGAAACATACCAATCGAGTCACTTCTGGCTAGGTTTTCGTAATCTTTCATTTGCGGTTATGCCTAGTACTATTATAAATGATATTAGGATGACCATCCTCTCTAATGTAACAAGTGGCTCGCGCTTATGACTCGCTGCCTCGCACTTTAGTTACACTTCCAGTTGTCGCATCGTATGATGATGTGATCCGAGTCAAATAACTGATTCATATATGACCATATATAGCAGAAGTTGATTTTACCTAAACTGAACTTATGACTGAGTTGGAAGATTTGAAGGCATAAAACAACACATTTTAACTTGTAATACATGTTTCAACATGCATATACTTATGTCATCCTCAGTTACAAAAGTTATAGTTTGAATTTCCTAATAGATACAAGAATAGGTGTTGCATCAATGCAATACATACAAATAGCTAATAACAATGAAGTTGCAATAAAATAAATTGTATAAATGTGTAAGGACCAAACGGTGTTACATATTATCATATAAAATGTTACACAGATATAAAGAATGATATACGGTTTTTTCCCGACTTAATGTACGTAGCTTCCTTTAATTAACTTGATTTGGAAACTTGTGTTGGCAGAGTCTAAAATGGTGAAATATTCCTCAGAGCAAACATCACGTAAGTTTTCGAAGAATTCAGATGTTTGTAAATGTGTGAGTTTTTGTCCGAAGACAAGACGGACGCGCCTAGAAATATGGCGAGTGGTTTTACCAATGTAACTGGCATTACATCCAGGACATACAAATTTATAGACAACGCGCGAACAGAGTCCTTCGCACTGACAAATCTCTAAGTTTAACTGTAAAATCTAACCGATGCCAAGATCGTTGCAGTATCGTTTGAGTAGCCGTCTTACCTTGTTTTGAATGACATTAGAGAAATAACCTGTGGGAGGGAATTTGTAGAAATGTGTGGGTGTTTTGTTGGGCCCAACAGAGGAATTAGAGCATAAAATGGTGGAATCCATGACCTTAGTAACATACTTAAAAATTTCCCTAAAAATTTCACCCAGGAGGGGAAGCAGTTCTTATTTAAAATAAGGACCAATTTTTTATGTCTTCATGAAAACCAAACCAAGTGTTGTTGATTTTCTATCAGAGTCCTCACTAGTCCGAGTTTATAGGAACGAGGAACAAAGCTAAGATAATTAGTTAAAAGACCTGTGAAGGTCTTTTTCCGATAGACAGTGGTAATAGGCCGGGACGACGCTGACTGACTGTTATCAATCATAATGTCTAGAAATTGCAATTTGCTGTTAACCTCTCTTTCCAATGGTAATTGTATATTAGAATATAGTATTAATATAGTCAAAAAACAAAAGGGCGCCATGTTCACTATTAAATAAACAAAAAGTGTCATCTACATATCTTCTGTAAAATAAAACGTTCGAGAATGTATAAATGTTCCAACCAAATTCTCTCATGGTGACCAAAAGGTTAGCAAGGACTGGGGCAAAGGGGGAACCCATTGCAACCCCGTGATAGAAAAAGTGAAAGCTACAAATGTGATCATGGTTCAATTTATTTTATTTTTATTTTTTATTCTTAGATATTAACATTGTATTTTTACCTCGCAAAGATGTAATTAAAGGTTGTTAAATTAAACTAATTAAAAAATTGTTTGACAGCTACAAAAAGGCGTTAGCTATTGCATTGGGTAACAGGGAAATTTCTACTATCCATCATTGTTGAACATATTATTGAACAACGATTGTGCTGTATTTAGTCCGTTTCAAAATTTATGCCTCAAGTTTCAGGTGCCGTTCTGACTTTCTGGTCATCAGTTGTACTCAGTATATTATTGGTCAATATTACAGCGCAATGTTGTTGGTGAGATTTTTCGAAAAAAAAACAAACGAATTAAACTAAACGAATTAAGCCGATGAAAACTGTCTTATAATCGTGAAGAAGTAGAGAAATATATCCTAACGTGAAACCAGAATTGTGTTATTGCGTCTAATTTAAACTTTTTTATTCAACGTGGTTAGTGGAAATGAACGGTTTTACCCAGATGAAACCATGGTGAGTGCCGACGTGATTTACGCGAAGATTAACCACACTACAAAATGCTCCAATGCGGACGAGCGTTGATCGAATAATCTTGTTAAAACGTGTAAAACCGCAGGTTTTTTAACAAACATGCAAACAAAACAATGATTTGCATTCTTCGACTCGATATTATTCGATATTCTGACATGGTTAAAACAGACATGTTTTTGACCCTGTTTATTCTTTTTAACCATGGTTTCGTACAAAAAAAATGACACGTTTTATAACTGTAAGTGTGGGTATGTATGAGTAAGTAGTAAATATATGCAGTTACGTGAAAAAGTGTTAAGTTTAACGCTGTAAAAAGTGTTAAAAATGAAACTAGACGTTTCGGCAATGCTGCCTTCATCAGTAGTAAAAATGTGTTCGTTGCTAACGTGTGCGAAAATTCAAAAAATTCAAATTCACGCGCGCCGAAGAAAAGCGCGCGCAAGGCTAGCATACGAGTTAATTATGAAAAACCAAAGTCTTGGTTCAAACCACTCGGCGCCAAAGTCTTGTAATTAAAAATGAACCGCATTTCTTCGCGTCTTCTCCTGATCTGGTCACCTAGATTCGCTTTAATCACCGCTACCATCATGTCGCTGAGGTTGTGGTTTGGTCTCGTAAAATGTTCAGGCACTGGCAGCGCAACTTTCTTTTTGATCACATCCAATCGGTGTTCACGGAAGCGGTCTCCAAGACGACGGCCCGTCTCGCCAATGTAGACAATTGCAGGGCATTTACGGCATGAAATGCAGTAGACCAATTGGCTTGTGATGCACGTATAATGTCCCGAGATCTTGATGTGTCCATTTGTAGTTCTAATACTGTCACTGGAATTGATAAAAGGACAGGTACGGCAGTCACGTCGGTTGCATGGAAACGTACCCGCCTGACGTTGGAGATCTGACGGCAAACTGCTATGGACTAGCAAATCTTTTAGATTCTTTGCGCGTCGGAAAGCTTTTAGCGGCGGCTTGTTGAAAATAGCACTCGTGGTGTTGTCATCGCGTAAGATGGAATAGTTTCGCAGAAGGATGTTACAAACGTCGACGTTTTTGGGGTGGTATGTGATGACCAGAGGTGGGCGGTCGACGGCAGTGTCATTTCCGGAAGTGATGTCAAGTAGATTGTCTCTTCGTTTTGCTTCCGCTTGGACGCGTGCTCTTGTTATGAGGTCATGAGGATAGCCACGTGCCGCAAAATATGTCTCCATAGTTGTTGCTTTATTGTGAAAATCATTGTCGTCACTGCAGATCTTTCGCAGCCGTAGAAACTGACTGTATGGAATGGATGATTTACACTTTGATGGATGCGACGAGCTGAAGTCAAGATAAGAATGACTATCAGTGTCTTTGTAGTAAACAGATGTTGATATGCGGTTGTCGCGGGGGATCATATAGATGTCCAGGAACGGGAGTTTATCAGCTGAGATAGACCATGTGTAGTCAATCTTGGGATGGTAATTAGAGGCAAACTCGAGAAACTGCTGTAATTCCTGTTCACTGCACGATGTTGCGCCTGCCACATCATCCATGAACCGCTTGTACAGTTCTGGTTTCACGTCAGGGTACTCTGCTAACATCTTCTCCTCGACGTAGCCAACAAAGAGACATGCGTAATTTGGCCCTAATCTGCTTCCCATTGCTACAC
Organism: Dendrophyllia cribrosa; assembly: GCA_024195265.1. Lineage (NCBI taxonomy): Eukaryota > Metazoa > Cnidaria > Anthozoa > Scleractinia > Dendrophylliidae > Dendrophyllia > Dendrophyllia cribrosa. The sequence continues at coordinate 18,569,619 of JAJLRJ010000010.1, forward strand.
CACCCACTTGTTTGTAGTAGTCTCCGTTAAACTCGAAAGAGTTTAGGGTGAGTACCAATTCAGCCATTCGAACAAGAGTGTCCGTTGGGGGTTCTTTGATTTCTCTCTTGTCTAGAAAATATTTCAGAGCCAACAGACCTTCGTCATTTGGAATGATGGTGTACAACGATTTTATGTCCATAGTAAATACCAATCGGTGATGCCCATTGTCACTGAACCGAAACGAATCTAGTATTTGCAACATGTGGGTGGTGTCTTTTACGTAGCTAGCCAATTGGCGTACAAATGGTGCCGTTAACTTGTCGAGATAACAAGCTAAATTCTCTGTAGGACATGCGCAAGCGGAAACAATTGGCCTACCTGGATTCCCAGGCTTGTGTATCTTGGGTAGTAAATAAAATTTCGAAGTACGCGCATGTTCTACAAGAAGGTTAGTGGCTGATGGAGGGAGTTCCTCGGCCTCTATAGCCTGTTGAACAAAAGAACGCACTAAATCTTGATGTTGTTGTGTTGCGTCAATAAAAATCCATTAAAAAAAGATTGGTACTGCAAAACATGCCTCTCATTTAAATTTTTTTGGTAATGCTCGAGAACATGCAGTCTCCTTTTTTTTCAATTAAGCAAAATGTCTTTTCTGCCATTTTGTTTTTTTCAATATGTAAGTTACTTAATGTACGACATTCATGAGTAGTCCGTCCCATCTATCTTTTTACCCAATAATTTCACCAAAACCAGTACAGTCCACAATTATAATACCACATCAGCGTCAAATGAATGTTTCTATGTGAAAGCTTCTAGAACTGACCAAATGAAAAAAATCTTTTGCAAGGATTGGTGTACCAATTTGGAACTCTATCCCTCATTCTGTTAAATCTCTTAGTAAACCCATGTTTCGAAATAAGATTAAACAAATACTTCTTGATACTTTAGAGCTTGAGAATGACAAAATTGAAGTCTCTCATCTGATGTTTACACAAGAAGGCAAGTTTGATTTATTGACAAGCGGTCTTCTACAACTTCAATCCACAAAGGCTACATAATCCACTTCAATCCTTGCAATCCTGCACTTTATTTTGTATCTACTGCTTTTGTTTTGCTCTCAGTATTTTCATGTAAGATACATGACTTGTGTTAGACATTTTGCTAAACGAACGAGCCTGCTGGTCACTCTAGCAGGCACATGCACAAATTCTCGTATGAAGTTCCGGCGTCTGAAACAAATTATCATCTGTTTTCTCTTTTTCCTAATACAATCAGGATCTGGAATAGCCTTCCCCTGAACGTTGTTGAGGGACAAACTCAGTGTAAATTCTTTCAGAGCTAAGGTACATGTGGACATGCATGTTCTGATTATTTGTATAATTTTCTTGTTATTATTACTTAATATTATTAGTAAGGCCGCTGAACACTTGCTAAGAATCATCTCATCGATGGAGAGCAAGTATTTTGGAAAATAAAATAAATAAAATAAAATAAACTAAGGAATGCAGGGCCACTTTTGAAGAAGTATTTAACCTGAAATGGCTCAGCGGCTCGGAAGTCAAATTGAAAAAGTATTAGTCACTGCCGAGCCACCAAGCCGTCGAGCCACTAAATTATATACCTTCCTCGTTCTATAAACTCTTACGTTTCCTGTTTCTAGATATGATTTTAGATTGTTTTCCTTCACTGACGAGCCGCGGAGCAGTGAGCCACTTCAGTGGTAGTCCTGCATTCTGTTCAGTGTTGCTCGACAATAATTTGTACAAATGTGTAGTACATATAACACTACTATTCTAATACGGTTTAAGATTGTTGAGATACTATACCCCCAAGTTATGGAACAACTTACTAAACACTATAAGATTATTTCAGTGCTACAAAGCTTTTAAAAAAGATCTATATACAATGTACCATTGATATAAGCTGCCATCATTAAATAGTGTTTTATACAATTTGATCAATTTTACCTGCTTTTTATTGTACACAAAGTTCTATGATTCATTCGTATTTTTATTCGTTCTTTCTTATATAATCTAGTACAGTAGTTTATAGCCATGATAGTTATTTTTATCATTTACCTTGTTTTTTTTATATTTTTACTTTTACTGTATTTTGTGGCGTACCTGTAAATTATCTGGTGCGCCCTTCAGGATGCACTGATACCATAGCTAAGTGTAATGACCACGTTAAATAAATTGTCTATTGTCTATATGACTATTAATTCATATACTAACCCAAAGATAAATACTTACACTAACCACTAACAGTCAGCCAGATCTAATGTCAAGTTTACAGATCAATATTTAAATAAAGGAATAACTGAGCAAACCAAAAAATAAATAACCTACATTACAATACAATACCATAAAAACAGCGTACTACAGTGTATGTAGATCAATAGAGACTAAAGAAATTATTTTTAATTTATTACGAAGGTACATGTTTAATGCTTTGCCATTTCTGGTAATGAACTAACACTTTGTTAAATTGTTCTTAGTTTTTGTATTTTGGCTTTGAGTAATGCCAGGCTTGGCTTAATATTTTTGAAATGACAATAGTAAATGATTTTTTTTCCCATAATAATAAGATGGTTTAGTAGCCTGTTGTCTGGAGCATTACTGTAATAACTGAAGATGATTACCTTGAGGTCAATGTTTTCTACTTCTACAGTGTATATTACTTTGGTTTAGCCAAGCCAATACCGATCGCCAAAATTCTTGTGCATAATTATAGCTACATAAAAAAAGGGTCAAGGGATTCTTCGTGATCATGGCAGAATGTACACATGGGAGAAGCAACGAGTTTCATTTTAAAAAGGATTTTATTTGTGTACAGAATGCGGTTCAAGATTTTGTATTTGAAAAACTCTGGTGTTGGTGTCAATGGTAGCGTATCCCGGAAGCAAGTAGATGTTTTGCCAGTCCAAATGACTGATTCTATTGTCAAAAGCAGCATTTAATTTGATTTGGGCTGTTGGAGGAGTTTGTATTTTACATGTACAGATGTAGTTATAATTTCCCAGTAGACAGATTTCGTGTTCATCGACATCAGATCAGGAATCTTTACCCTTGACCCACTCGTCTTATCAGACATAATTTCTGTTTTCCAGTCTGAAGGTAAAGCAGTATAGATTCCCATCGGTAAAAAATATTCACTCGCCATAATGTTTCTTGCTCTAAAAAATTCCGAGTTCTTTAGTTTGTTTTCATTGGTCAGGATATCACACAGTTTTGTGAAGCCAGCATTCAATAAAATTACTTTTGAAAACTGGTTTGTTATTAATTAAAATGTATTGGTTGTTCCAAATAACCTCGTCACAGACCTCATCTTTTGTTTTTGTTGTATGTTGAATATTAAAGCTGGACCATGCTTCCAAGACATTCTTTATAGAATAAAGGCATATTCTATAATAGTGAGCATTATAAGGCCAGGAGTGTTGTTTAGTTTCCACCTTTAACATACAGTGCAGCTCAGAGATAAGCGAACCATGCAGACGCAAACCATGCGCACGTTTAACGCGTATACGCAATTGTCCAGACGCGTCTAAATGCGCGCATGTCGTGCGCACATTTTTATTTGTTATTCACTGCCATAAGTTTGCTTTGTTTGGTATTGTTGTGTAAAAGAAAAGAAATCTAGTGAATAAGAAGACGCTGACAAATGTAAGCACGAGATAACAACTGATACCAAATGCTATCACATTTCGAATCTTGCTCGAATCGCAAATACCGCCGATATAAATACATGTATCACCTCTTGAATCTTACAAATATTTTGTCGATTGATCGAGATTTAAAACTGCTAAAAATAATCTTCACTTCTAGAGTCATCGAGATTTCAAGCTGCAATGTAGATCTGTGGAAAGGACGCTATCACTCAAACCTTTTAGTTTAGCGAACGATACTGCAGGCTTTGCAATTTAATACCGTCAACCGTCAATGTAAACAAGCACTGTCATATAAACGTTATGAATCTCGCTCGCTTCGCAATAACCGAATATGTTTTGTTTGAAAAATCACAGTTGCTCCACTGCCAGTCTAAACAAGGGGCCATCATCGAGATTTAAGTAATCTTGCTCCCTTTAATCTAGTAACGCGAACAGAGTGGCCGCTGACAAGCTCAAGATTCATGTTTCATTCTAGCTTGATTCTTATATACAATGTACCGCACCGGGCAAGCATAGAAAAGTCATTTCTTCAGTTCTATGATTAATTAAGGCACAAAGAAGAGATTCAAATGGCAAAACACTGTGTCTTTAAAAGCGAAATATTTTCTAAAAGTTTCTATGATGTGCCAATTGAAGGGCTCCTGGCAAGAACGTCCTAAGTACCATATTGGAAAATTTTCACTGAAATCTTGGATTTTTGGCCTCAAAAGGGACTCACTTGCCAAAATTATGACTGGATCATGTAAATATGACTGAAAGGATTTCAACCAGATCACCAAATCTTCCATCTTCAAACAATAAAATTTTATCTTGAAAAGATACAGGGTGTCCTAAGGCCCAAAACACTTTCTCAAAGATGTGGATTTTCTTCCCCATTTTGGATCTGTTTTAAGTACCTTGACAATAATACATGTAAATCATTAATTTGACAAAACTGTGCTTTTATAAAGGCCTATAACATAAAATTTTAGTGAAAGTTGCCAAAAACATACTTGGGACGTTCTTGCCTGGAGCCCTTCAATTATATTGAGCGATTTCTTTGCTAGTGAAAATTCATAAAGTTGTGTGCTAATAGCGGGCGCAATTTGTACAGTGTCAGGGGTCGATTTAAAATGTTGCATCACAACAAACACGAAAAACTGACATCAGGTTCTATTATGCGCAAAGAAGTGATTCAAACGGCAAAACACTGTGTCTTTCCCATAAAGAGATCGATTGCGAATATGATTGAAGTTTTCGTTTACGCAATCGATTTAAGATCAATTGCAATTTTGTGTTTTTTCGAGCGTTTGAAATGTTCGACGAGGTGGAGTTACTGATATGTCAATCATTGCAAGTTCTAGCTGTCATGTATGTAAATTTTTACTTTTGATTTGCACGTGGCGATTTTAGCAAACATCCAAACAGCAATTCTAGCGAATGTCAAAACAACGAACAACAAAAAGCGAACGGATTCGGAGAGTTCAGCAAACACTGTCTATCGAAGCGAAGTTTGCCTTGCGAAGTTCGCCTTGCGCGATCGGCTTTAAGTTCGCCGGAGTTGACAAGACAACAAAGTCCGCTTCGACCAATACAGAAAGTTTACTTTATGTATAAGACCGAAATGCTACGAACGATCTGTAGCTCTATTGTCGATGTTATGATAGGGTAGCGCGCGACGACGGGCACTTTCTTTTGGGAGGTAATGTATTTATATCTCGGTTCAAGGAGTCGATTGCGATGAAAATATGTAGCGGTTTCCAGTAAATGATTAGGCCTGTATTATTTATTTACTAGCGCCGGTACCGTCACAAAACAGTTTTCGTCCACGAAAGGACCGATAAAGAATCAAAAGCAACGTGATCTTTTACTAAATTCATCTCAAAGCTTAACCTGTCAGGCCATTCAAAATAACATGAAATACCAACAATACAAAATGTAGGAAATCAATGATCTAGCTCATACATACTAATGAGCTTGCCAAATGTGCGCATTTTGTGCGCGCCATAATGCTCAGACGCATGTGCGCGCATTTATCCGACGCGTCATGCGCGAACATTTTGGTTCGCTTATCTCTGACCTGCACTGTAAGCACACTGATCTAAACTGATTAAATCCATGAGTACTTTTTCTAGTCTAAGAGCGATGGCCTTGGATGCAATTTTGGTGTTAACGTTTAGCAGAGAGAATTGGTCATCAATTTGATATATAATGCTTATCTCTATTTTTCTTATTAATTAATTTGACTATTCCTTGCTTCTTCGAATTTGACAGTTCGCCATGTTCAAACGAGAAGTTTAAAGATTCAACTAAAAGCTGTCCAAGCAGTGGCCAAAAAAACTTTATAAAACTCAGCGCTGAGTCCGTCATTTCCCGGAGATTTTCCGTTTTGGAACTTATTTGGGGCATTGAAGCATTCTGCGTGCGAAAGATGCCCCTCACAAATCATCGTTATCATATGAGACAAAAACGATAGACTGGTGCAGAGGTTAAGGAAGTGATCGCTTTTCTCGCTGCTTTTCTGTTTTGATATATGTTGTGGTTGAAATTTTTGTTTGGTTTAAAAATTTTCAAACCAGTTTAGTTTTTATTTTCCTTTGTCTCAGATTCATTATCATATTCTGAGACAAAGGCAAACAGAAATCAAACTGGTTTGAAAATTTTCAAACCAAAGAAAAATTTGAACCACAACATATACTTGTGCACAGCTGCCCAGGCACAAATACCATAGGTTAGATAAGGAGCAATAGCCCACGTTCAATAATTATATTAAAATTCAGCTTGAAACAATAGACATCACTACAAGGCTTTCGGTTATAAACCATACAAATCCTTATAAATTTATTATTATACCAATAGTTGCAAAAAACCTATTGAGCGTATTACCAGTTTTGTAGGACCTCTTTGAAAATCATGTTATGAAAGGGCATCCTATTAAAATATTAGTTAATAATAATAATAATAATAATAACCAATCACCTTTGGATCACTGACCAAAGCTGCATTTTCATGTGAGCGAATAAAATTGATCTTTTTAGATTTCTTTTTTGTTCTTGCATCACCGAGTAGTTCATCGATACCTTTCGACGTCTGGCGTACAATGTATAAAGAAATTCTGATTATATTGTTGCTTACTCAAGCAAAATAATAATAAGGGTAGTTAACTTATTCCTATACAATCTGTATTTATGCCAGTCCAAATTAATGAACATTTTATTTTGAAGACGTATTGATTTCCTGATCCCTGATGACAACCACGGTTTCGCTAAGAGTTTCATCTTCTACCAAAAATGCTACTCTAAATTCGAAGTGAAATAAAGATATGTATGTATGTATTTCGCTTAGATGTAGCTTTTAAAGCATCTAAAATTTACACCAGTCAAGGCAGTTAAATATTTGTATTTTTTCTTTGTATTAGACAAACATGCACAGCAATGCAGAGGCTTGTTATTATAAAAGAGGCAAGTTTTCTCCTGACAGGCCATTGGTGAGTTTGAATTTTTCAGAGACACCTATCTTGTTATAGTTTCATAAGTACATGTATTTGTCCCCTGCTTCTGGTAACCTTTTAAGGCGTTAGGTCTTCAAAAAGGCTATCTTTGCTACTGTCCCGCTTTTCTATAAAATGCCTTTCTTTGATTACAGAGCTTCAAAAGAGGGCCGTTGTGGAAGGGAACATAAAAATTGGTGCTTTTTTCTTTTAATTTCATTCTTAACTTTCTCTGAATTCTGAAATGTTATGCTGAGCCTAATGGATTGGTGATTTTCCTTAATACAGTATATGGTTATTAAAAAGATCACAAAAGAAAACTCATAACAAGTTTTCAGTGTTTTCTCATTGAGGCAGGGTTTAAGAACATCATCCACTGTTGCGGAGTGGAAAATTTGTCCTTTACTGTAATTCATATTAAGCAAGCAGTTAAAAGCTAATGATAACACCCTTTTTTAAATAATAATATTGTGTAACAGTTTCACAATGGCTTGAATAGATCTTTATTCAAACCTTTTGGTGAAATACACACCCATTGAGTACAACATATAGTACCACGACTGTGAGACTATTTTATTGATTGCTACATGTACGTACAGGCATGAAGCGGGAAAATGCTTCATTGTAACAGCAGTACTAAGCTTGAAAGATCTTTCTCGTTTCTGTGCAGTATTCCCTTTTAAATTCTAAACTTTAAAAGTCTTAGTTCTCTCCTGATGTATAGTTAAGTCACATTTATGCAACCATTCAAAATTGAAATGCGTCACAAGACTTAGTATGAAAACATTAAGTTTACCTTCATTATAGATCGAATTAGACAAGTATTTTATGAGACCAACTACATGTAAATGCAAACCGAGTGCCTGACAAATAATGTCCTGTTTTGAAATGTTCTTGCTTTAACTAGAAATATTTGAAAGCCTGCTTTCTTACCTACAGTCTAAGAAGTGGCAGATCCTAATATTGGCTTCTAAAAAACATTTTGGAAGCAATCTCTCACTGCTTAACACTGCATGCTGAACATCCACAACTGACTTTAAAAAATGGCGGGCAAAAAACAACGACTCTTGAATGATAACTGCTGACCAGAAATACTCCATTCCATCTGAATTGTGGGAATAACAGTTTTGATGGAGGACAGTTTTCAGATGCAAGACTCAACAGACTGTCATAAACAAAAAAATTAGTTTACAGATTGGAGTGAGAAATGTTCACAGAATTCCAACTGGATAACCAAAGGCTCATATGTTTGGAAAGAATGGTCCAATGAATTCAATTTTGATTGCAAAAGGGATGAAACAGTGTGAATCGCTTTAGATTTTCCAGTTTTTCAATCATGACACCTGGCTTTTCCTGTTGTTTTGAATTTAAGGTACCATAAGAAACAGGAACATGCTCCATCTTTAGATATGTAAAATGTATTTTGTTAGAAAATTTGAAGCATGTTTTGTTGATTTCTGTGGAATACATGTGTATTTATAATATTATTCACCTTCACTTTAATTTTTACAAATTTATACCATGTTTCTGTCAAATGACAATTAGACTTTTTCACACACCATTTTGATAACATTTCACATGCAACAGTATTTCACATGTACATTTGTTGTGTATTTGTAGATTTTTCACGCGATCATTTCACACAGTACAAGATCATACCACTTTTTACACTGTGTTTCACATACTTAATTTGAAGTTCTTACAATTGACCTTTCACACACTGATGGGTGAATTCACATGCATGTGAAAAAAAACTTGATTTGTATCATTTCTTAAACAAAATTTCACATGCTTAAACTGTTTTCACATGCATTTCACATGTTTGCTTCTGGTAGTGATTAAGCAAAGTTTATCGTGGATTTCAGAATTCAGAAATTGTCTCAGCCAAAAACAAGTATGTGCTCTTTGGGCAATAGGACCAACGACTAACCTCTCAACTCGACAAACTTCAGTATTAAAATGTGAAGACAATCACAATTAATTTTGAACTGTTTTATTGATGTACACCCAGTCTGGACCTGCTGATTTACAATGTTCTATTTAATCACATAGAGAATAGTTTTAAGGGGTGAGTTGAATGAGTTGAATTAATGATTCATGATTTTTACTGTGTATGCATGATGCAACATGAATATATCAAAGTTGCTTTTTTTTTGGCGTAGCTCAAGTACCAGTTGGCAGTTGACTTTGTTGTCAAATAAAATAAGTTTGTTTTGAAAAGCATATCACTTTTTGTTTTATCTCATTTAAAACGTTGAAGTTTTCACCACCACAATATTATTATTATTGGTACGTGTATAAAAAAAGAGAGCTTTAATATTTTTTACTATTTAACTTGCTTTTGAAGTTGGAGTTTTCTCAAGAACCAGTTTTTTCCTGTCGGTAATGGCGATCTATCAGGCATCAAACAACAAACAACAACAATTTTATTTCACATCTTCCAATTACAACAGTAGATACAATTTCGGTTAATTAATTAAAGTAAGAAATAGACTACTTGCCCACCGCTAATAGCAAAAAAGGCTAATCGAGGCAGGGGGAAGATTAAATGCCAACTTGTATGGTTTCATCGCTTCGGTATATTAAACATCAAGGGTGAAGAGAAGTTTCTTTTGGGAGATGAAACAACAAAGCTTTATATCATGAAGTGTTTTCTTGGAAAATATAATAAGATCATTCACCTTTCCTCTTCCTCCCCCCCCCCCCCCCCCCCCCCCCTTCCTCCTATGATTATTATTGTAAGGCATTCAACTGTTCTAGTAGTCTAAATTTAATGAAAAACCCTTTGTATATGTTGTGGTGCAATTTTGTCCTTGGTGCAAATTTTATTTTCCTTTGTCCAAACTTTTTTTAATTTTATTTTTTTACACCGAATGCAAATATGGCCGCCAGGCAATTTTTCGTTTGGCCAAGTTTTCAGAGAAATTAATGACATCACGTAAACAAGTGCTGCTAAGTGTATCATCTTGCAAAGTTTGAGTGTTTGTGGTTTAACTGTTGCAAAGTTATGGCTCACTGAAATTTTAAGCATTTGTATGAGAAAAGACATTCTATCCTGACTAGCCTCGCTTTCATGTTTTTCCTAAAATTTGATTGCCTATAACTTCTGCTAAAATAAGAATATGGCCTTGAAAATGCACACAATGACTTATTTTGACCTGATCTTTATCATTATTCAATTGCTTTTCTTTTCTTGAGAACCTGTCCAAACAAAAAATTGTTGGACGGCCATATTTTTTTATTATTATTATTATTATTATTATTAAACAAGTAACAGTAATGTTACATTACAGAAAAAAAAGGAATCACAAAAACATTACAAACCATGACATATTACGTGTGACACTAAGCTTACTTCCATATATATTATTTCACAATATTTCTATATTCTTACTGTAAATTTAATACACTATAACTACTTATTACGGCATTTACTTTAAAACTTTAAACTAAAATTTAGCCTGGAAGGAAAGCAAAACAAAGAAAAAAGAAGAAGAAGAAGAAGAAGAAGAAAAAGAAGTTATACACATTTTTTCATTTCTTAGGGGACTGGCATCAAGTTCACAGGGGACTACAAGAAAGACTTAAAAGGCTCCCATTTCTTCCGGTTAATAATGTCGGCTTTGTTTTCAATTTCATTGATATGTTTCATATACACACTAGTGTAAAAAATCATCAAGTTTTGGTGGACATTCTTTCATTTTACACAGCCAAATGTAGTATTTGGCAAGCAGGCAGCAAAAATTTATTTGAAGGTTGTATTTTGAGCTATCTGGTTTTAAGCCCAGTGCTGTACCCAGTTGTATGAGCGTTTCTTTTTCAATTATTTTACATGACTGAAGCCATAAGGAAATGCTGACCCAGAAGGACTGAGTTTTGGGGCATTCCCAGAATAGATTTACCAGTTTTTCTGTCTCTTCTTGGCAGAAGATACATTTTTCGCTATCAACGAGTCCGCTTTTTTTTTAGAAAGTTGTTAGTCGATATTCTTCTGTGTAAGAATTTAAAATTAAAAGCTATAAGTTTTGTACTCTTCGTACATTGAAGGGATAATTGATAGGCAGTTTTCCAGTTGATCGTAACGTTAATATCCTCAAACCACTTTTGTTGGCTTGAAATAGGTATTTCACTCTTTTTTGATACTAGTTTCTTATATACCTAATTCAGTAAAGGTTGCTTTGGTCATTGGTAATTGCGCATTGGAAAGCTATTGTTTGGCGGTCACTCAAGCAAAGCATTGAATTGTGTTCTGTATGCCAAATGCCAATTACCAATTACCAATGACCAACTGCCAAAGCAACCTTTATTGAATTAGGTATATACAAGTCTACTTGGTTTTGAATTTTCTACAAATTTAGTCAAGAACTCTTCATACTTTAAAGAAGGCCTTGTATTTTGTGGTATGTGCTTTTTCAGGAGTTTGACTGCAGATATTAGTCCATAAAAAGCTAAAGGCTGGACTTTCAGGCTATATTTACTTTGGAAGACAGAGAGTGAAAGAAATTTGCCAGAGCCATTCATTAAATGCTTGACTTTTGTTACTCCTTTAGTAAACCAATCTTTATAGAAAACTGGTTTGTTTTCTATTCGTATCAAGGAATTGTACCATAAAGGTGATGCAAGAAAGTGATCATCTGACACTACCGTTTGTTCAAAATTAACTTCTGACCAGATTTCAAGAATCTCTTTGATGAAAGGATCTGATATCTTAATAATACTACTGTCTTTTTTGTTAAGATTTCCAGTTAAAGTGACTTGGCCTCCATAATTCCTATGTTCAAGGTCAAAAAAACTTTTCCATCCTCCCTGGTTTTCTGTGTCTAGGTACTTTTTAATCCAAATAACTTTTAACGATCTATTAAAAGAATCAATATCAATCATTTTAAGACCCCCTTCAGGGTAATCATTTATCATTACATTTCGTTTAATTTTGTCTCCTTTGTCATTCCATAAGAAATTGTAAAACATACCATTTATTTCTTTTATTACCTTATTATTTGTTTGTAAAGGCAAGAGAATATATGTTAGTTGTGATGCTACGAGGCTTTTTAAGACTGTAATTTTCCCTAACAGACCGAGTCTACGCAGTTTCCAACAGCCTAAGATTGTCTTTATCTTTTTCAATTTATCATTGTAGTTTAAAGACAAAGTCATATCAGGGTCTGTTGAGAGCCACACTCCTAAGGCTTTGACTTTTTTGCGTGGCCATTTAAAGTTCTTTTCAGGACATAGCTTAAAATCGCTTTCAGCATTGGCGCCTGTCCACAAGGCTTCTGTCTTGCTATTATTAAGTTTTAGGCCAGATACAGAACCAAAACTGTCTATCATCTTCAAGGCTTCTAGGAATAATTTTTCAGAACCGTCTAAAATAAGGGTTGTGTCGTCAGCAAATTGGCTCAATTTAATCTCTTTACCGTTTAACATTATGCCACAAATGTCCTTCTTTTGGCGAATAGCGTCAGCTAGTATTTCTACTGAGAGAATAAACAAATAAGGTGACAAGGGGCAGCCTTGTCTGACACCTGCTAATTTTAAAAAAGTTACTTGCCCATCCATTGTTCAAAATAGAACTTTCAATATTGCAATAGAATACTTTTATCCAGTTCAGTAAGGATTTACGGAAACCGAAATGTAGGAACGTTTTCCGCATGAAGGACCATTCCAGCGTATCAAAAGCTTTTTCGAAGTCGAGAAAAAGGAGTAGTCCCGGTATATTTTTCTCTGCAGTATATTTAATGAAGCTGTCTATTAAACGAATGTTTTCCCTGATGAATCTGCCTTTGATGAAACCTGTTTGATCATCTGAAATAAGCTTCGGAATAACGATTTTGATGCGGTTTGCTATGGCTTTCGTTGCAATCTTATAATCGCAATTTAACAATGTTAACGGCCGCCAATTCTTAATTAAATTAAGCTCAGCATCCTTTTTTGGTATAAGCTTTATGATTCCTCGTCTTTGTGATATCGAGAGCTTTCCTATTTCATAAGAGTAATTTAGAGAGTTTATCAATATTTCTGCCAGATCATTCCAGAAGACTTTGTAAAATTCACAAGGTAGACCATCAGTTCCAGGAGATTTATCAGAATTCATACTTTTGAGAGCATTCAAGCATTCTGTCCTGTTTAAAAGTCCTTCACAAAGCAATTGTTCATCTTTGTTCAAGCTCTTTTCATCCGGCTGCTGTGCGAAAAAGTAGTCAGCTTCTGAATTGTTTGTGTCTATTTTGGAGGTGTAAAGATTTTGATAAAACGATTCGCATTCGTTTAAAATCTCTTTGTCCGTACAGACAAGGTCATCGTTATTAACTTTAAGTTGAGTTATTCCTTGTTTACAATGTCTCTTTTCTAGATTTAGAAAGTATTTAGTGTTTTTCTCTCCTTCGTTATACCATTGAGACTTGGATCTTATAATCGCACCTTTTGTCCGGTCTTCAAAACTCATTATCATACATTTCCATACCCAAAAACAAAGGAAAATAAAATTTGCACCAAGGACAAAATTGCAACACAACATATATAATGTAAGATTCCATTCTGCTGGATAGTCTTTGATTTGATATTTCGTTATTTAACAGATTGAATCCATGCGAATAGTACTTGTGTCCGGGCAAGTCTAAGTTTTTACGTGTTCTGGCTTCTTAAACGAGAACTCGTCAATGAAATACAGTAACACTACCTTGCCATTTAAGTGTTACCATCTGCACTGTCAAAAAAAATGAGTGACCTCACATCTCATGCATTTATTTTTCAGGACTCTGATGGTGATATCAAAGCACGTCACATGCCTGACCAGTGGCAGTTTGTTCTCTTCGTGAGCTGAAGAGACAATAATTATGCTTTTGTTCAAATAAAGGGGACAAATGATTTTGCTGTTTTGTTTCTTGACATGTAACATCTTTGAATAAGCAAAAATATATAAAAATGTGTGTCCATTTTGTTCAGATTAATCAATTTGAGTGTGTATCGATAACAAATTTCTCGATTGTGATTGGTCAATAATTATTGGATGGCTGTAATCAATCACGTCAATCGGGTGCAATTAAATAGATTCTTTTTTGCTGTTTTCCTACTGGTTTCAAACTGAAAATATCCCTGACGTTTTTAGTAGAATTAAGTCAACAGAGATTTCTTTAATCTCGAATTTTGTTATTGATGCGATTAATTATCGTAATTTATTGGACTTTGCGTTGTACAATTCAGCCTGGCCTTATTATCTCCACTCAGTCCAATTACCATTACAAAGGGCTTGCCCAGAGTGACGTGTAACCCTTTTATCCCCAATATCAAAATATAATTTCTCCTTCCTTGTCCCTTGTAGTGGGGAGCACAGAGTTCATCTTGGGTGATCATGACCTTAATTCTCACAACCAAAAGATCCCACATTCTCAAAAAATAATAATTCAGAAACCATGGCTGCCCAAATTGTGATCAGTGTCAAATTTCTCCTTCTAATAACAATGCTTAAGCCATCAGAGAGGTGATGAGAATTAAGGTTTTGAGCACCCAAGATGAGAAATTGTATTTTGATGGGGTTAAGGGTTTGTTGCTTTCAACGATGAAATATTAAAAAATGACGCAACCGATTATAGAAAAAACCTTTGGATTTCTATAGGATGCTATTATCAGGCAATACTTTAAGGGTTCTCATGACATCATAGCCATTACCATGGCAACACGACAGCTGTGTGAAAAGAGACTAAAACTCAGTTTGCGCTAATATTATTTTCAAAAGTAATTCGGTTACCTATTGATTTTTTTCTCAATTTGGAAAGCACAACTCGATTTTCTTTTCCTTTGGGTGGCATGACAAACTTTATCTAGTGGAAGTCAAGTTAATTCCAAAAAGGTTGTCAGAAAAGAAATAAAATGCGCTAGGTCATTTTTTGTCAAACTTTTGTTTGAGATAGGAAATACCGAACACTGCTTGCATACAGAAAATCAGGATACATGTAGGTCACCGAACAAAACTTTCGAGATAAATACACCTTATTCGATGGTTAAACAGATAATACGCGCGGATATTTTACGAGTTGGTTAGTATTTTTTCGAGCCCCGCAGGGGCGAGAAAAAATGCCATCACAGTCGAATAATAAAGAGGAATATTTTATTTCTGGTTCGCGCGATTTTGGGCAGTATTTTCATTTCCGGTGAACTGCGCGTGCGTCAAAGTATGACCCGCTGGCCCTAAGCGCGCACAGGTTTAGGGAGTTAACCCTTGTACGGTTTATTGGGGTTTTTCGAATTTCACTACTGTGTACCGCCAAACAACCCTCCCCCCCGCGCAAAGACAAATCAGTTAAGTCATTTTTATTGTAATCAACCTCACGGGTTCCAACCACTTTTCTGTCATGATATTTCGCTCCTGGAATTATGGGGAAATAAGTCCCCACAATGTTTAGCCCCGATCCGCACTACGCAGGATAAATTCGGTGAAAACGGCGTTTTTGCGTTGAAAACGCAACCAAAGTTTTTTGTCCACACTGAAATGCCTAGCCTGAATTTTCAACTTCATCCGCTCTGGACGGAGAGTTTTCTAAAAGTTCCGTTTTCAAAATATTTATTCACTTTGAAGAGCGTTTTCGAAAAGTTACGTTTTCGCCGGTTGTTTTCGGTGGACAATTTATCCACATTAGTGTAGACGGTAGGCCTAACCGTAAGAACAAAGTTGCGTTTTCAAATTTATCCGGCGTAGTGTGGACGGGGCCTTAGACTTGTAGTTCTCCTTATTCTAGCATTTTCAAAGGCAAATCTATCCTTTACTCTGTTTACAAATTTCATAAGTTTCGGATGATAAAGCTGGACAAGCTCAGCGATGTTGTCACAGTTCTGCAAATGTTACAAGTTTACCTGGGGTCAATTCAATAAAACGTTTACAAGTGTAATTTACAAGAGTAGCCATTGTTTCAGAGATTGAAAACAATAGCTACACTTGTAAAAGTTTTATCGAATAGACCCCGGCCCTGGTATCCTCTTACTTTTCTTCAAAACATCCGTCCGTGAAACACAGTCTCAGTAATATCCCTCTCCTGTGCTTCTTCCTCTAATTGCAGGTAGTAGTTCCAGCTATTTTCGGCCCCTGTGATACATTTTCTCCGGACGAAGACCAGAGCTGCGTATTGGCTGCGCAGATCGTCGTGATGACCGATCGCAGACGCGATCTTGGACAAGTTATTCCAAAACTCACCCCAGCCGCTTTCAATCTGCACACTAAGAAGGCGAGGACAAAGCAGCGTCAGGAAACCCGTGTTGGCCACATTTCTCAGCTTCGTGGGCCTGCAACAAAGCAGCGTACACAGTGCAGTGGTGGTGGCTTTCAGGCGGTCCGTATGAATGTCACCAGAATTGAGGATATGTGCTATGTGCTGCGAAAATTGGAACATGGTTGAAAGACGGGCATTTTTGTCCACACCTACTTGCACCAAAGTAGCCTCTTCACAACGGTCGATCAGCAAGCACACACGACATTCTTGGTTCGCACATTTCCGTCTCACAGCATGGAGGTCGGAGCCTTCGGAAGAGTTGCGGCAGTAGGGGCAGTCTCCGTCACCACCATCGCTTCCTTAAGAAGGCGGGCCGCCCAGGGGCTCACTCGTACACATGCATTCTGGATTGGACGCAGCCCAAAGGTCCTTCATCGCCTGCCGTACTTGCTGGCAACGCTGAGTCCGGAAAGCGGCCTGGAATCGCTCAAGTCGCGATGCTCCTTCTAAGGCCACAACCTGCTGAGAGAATTTAATTTAGTTAGTTCACTTCTGGGCTAATTAAATAAAATGCCTTGTCGCATCATCCGTCATGACAACGAAGGGGTGTGTGTTCAACAGTGACTCTGTTTGTTCGGCTGATTGAGTTAAGTGCAAAAATACAAAAAAAAAAACAGTCGAAGCTGCCCCTATGCGCCTTTTGACGGACTGATGGCTTTTTTTCGACACACCCTTTCAATATATATGGAATCAGTTCGAGCCTCTTCCTTGATTGGATGCTCGAAGAGATTTAACTGAATGGTATATTATAAACTTGTGTTTGTTTTATCCAGTTTAAATGGCTTTCTTTTCTCAAATAATAATCGTTCTCAAACTCTCATGAATAATAAATAAATTGTAGATCGAGTTCAGACAAAGGAGATCACACCCACCTTTCTAAATACACAGTGTTCTTAATCCAAGGCTAACTTAATAATAATAATAATAATAATAATAACTTTTTTAATACCCGATTAGTGTTGAGTCGAATGTCCCACAGTGTCATTGTTTTAGGAACAGCGATTTATCTGGGCAGCCAGCGGCTGGTTTTTGCTAAGGTGTTCCGCCAGCCGTGCCAGGGATTCGTCCGTTGGAATTCGGGCTGGATTTAAGCCTGGCAGCCTCAGCAGAGCTGCTCGCGCCTCGGGCCCAGGTGCAGGTGTTGTCGTGCCTTCCTTCTCAGCGCTCTCACCGGCCACCAACAATATAACTGGTATGATCGGTCCTGTTCTCCGTGACCTTCTTTTCCCTTGGCCAGATCCGTGCCTGATGCGTGCACCTGTTTCCGGTTCAGCTGGTTCCCGGTTGCTGGTAGCAGTTAGGCAGCAGTTAAGCAGACGGCGCACATGCCTCTCCACCACCCTTGAATGGTCGTTCGAGAAAAGTGGGAAATGAAAATTTTTGACCCCCTTCATATTTTGCATGCCGGTAGGTCTTCAGGGGGGATGTTCAAAACTTACCTTTGTTAAGGCCGTTTTTTCTTTGTTGCCATGGTAACACTGGATGTTTGTTGGTGCCACTAAACCCAATTTTGACCTCGGAAACTTCTTTAAAAAGTGCAAAATGTAAGACATCGTTTCTCCTGTCCATTAATACTCTACAAATCAGGACTTTCACCAGATGTAAAACCTTTATTCTAGTTTACATTTATGCATGTGGCATTTTGTTACATCAACTGTACATGAACTTGACGGTCAAACAACGTCATGGTGTTTCAGCCGTTTTAGTTGACGAGTAAAACTAGCAATACCTTTTCTTGAATTTTTCCAAAAGTACACCGATTCTAGAACTCAAACTACGTGGCTGGTTTCAATATATACTCTAGTTGCTAAATCTATAAAAATCTCTGCGGGGCGAGTCTATTTTGAACTTTGGTTCGCTGAGGAAAAAGCTTCATAAATCATTTCTTGTAAACTTCGGCGAAATTAACATTAAGTTCTTTCGACAGAAGTCCTTCAAGAAAACTCAATCAGCCTTCAGGCTTAAAGTATAGCATGTACTCTATCAATGTCTGATCAAATCTACTGTTGATATCCGTTATTTTTTTTAACAATCTCAATCCAAATAAAGCTCACCGTTTACTGTTTTCTGCAGTTCTCAACTTGCGAAGAACGAGTCGGTTCTTTCTGCCCAGCATACATTTTCTGCACAAAATTCGCATATCTAAACCATCTTTTGTGGCTGATCATGCTGTTTGATTTTTAGTAGAGGTCCATTAACCCATCACAGTGTAAATAACAACAGCTTTTGTAGTACCCGGAAGGTCACCGAAGCAAGCCATCGTCAAAAAATTTGTTCGTGCACGAACAATTCAGTTGTTAAGTTGTGGGAACCTATTGTAATTTATGAATACAAAAAAGAGTGGTGAACTGCTTACGTTTCGCTACAATACCCCCGTCAATCCCCACTCAATCACCCTCAGTTTATTAAGTATTAAGACCCCTCAAACGCTCATTAAATAAAATCGAAAAGTTAAAGACGCAAAAATTCAGTTGTTTAAAGTTGAAGTATTCCTAAGGAAACGGCAAATCCGTTCGTACTTTTTTTTGCAGCAAAAAAAAAAAAAGAATAAAAATAAAAGAAGTAGCTCACTGAGTTACAGAACAGGCATTTACCCAAAACGAAAATATTGCACGGATGTCAGTTACAGAAGAGAGCAAGAGTTATAATATCAGAAAAAAGCATTCCGTCGTTCACCTTTTGTTCACATTTTCATTTTATCAGCAAAGAAAAGTATGGGAAATGTAATCTACATGTAAATAGAAAGAAAATTTAACAAAAGAAGAGTTCTGGCATTCCAATTCCAACACTTCTGGTACCTCAATATGATGCGGACGCCATGTTGGCATTTTATGAAGTCAATTCGTATTCTAGTTATACCGCTGACCAGAGATGTTTTTGCCTGAACTAACCAGATTTAGCGATCAGCGGTTTTAGTGAAAACATGGGTTTGGTGGGGTTGCTCATTCTCGCGGGCTCACAAATCACGTTTCAGTCGATGTATTTAAGTGTTTTCTGAACTAGTGGCCTGAACTACGAAAGAAAGACGAAAGAAAGACGGTAAAATGCTTAGCTAAATGTAATTGATCGTTAAAATATTAATCAGAAAATCGTTTTATCTTCCTTTGGAGCGAATTATGGCATGTGACGGAGAAATATACCGCAAATCCAGATTAGAAATGTTCGTAGACAAACAAAGGTTCTGACGATGGCTTGCTTCGGTGACCTTTGAGGTACTACAAAAACTGTTGTTATTTGCACTGTGATGAGTTAATGGACCTCCACTAAAGACTAACGGCATGCTCAGCCACAAGAGATGGTTTAGATATGCAAATTTTGTGCAGGAAATGTATGCTGGGCAGAAAGAACCGACTCGTTCTTCAGTAGTTGTAAAGTAAAAAAAATAACAGATATCAACAGTAGATTTGATCAGACATTGATAGAGTACATGCTATACTTTAAGCCTGAAGGCTGATTGAGTTTTCTTGAAGGATTTCTGTCGAATGAACTTAATGTTAATTTCACCGAAGTTTACAAGAAATGATTTTTGAAGCTTTTTCCTCAGCGAACCAAAGTTCAAAATAAACCCGCCCCGCAGAGATTTTTATAGATTTCGCAACTAGAGTATATATTGAAACCAGCCACGTAGTTTGAGTTCTAGAATCGGCGTACTTTTGGAAAAATTCAAGAAAAGGTATTGCTAGTTTTACTCGTCAACTAAAATGGCTGAAACACCATCAAGTTGTTTGACCGTTAAGTTCATGTACAGTTGATGTAACAAAATGCCACATGCATAAATGTAAACTAGAATAAAGGTTTTACATCTGGTGAAAGTCTTGATTTGTAGAGTATTAATGGGCTGGAGAAAAGATGTCTTACATTTGCACTTTTTATTGCGCTTTTCAATAACACGTGGAATCTGAAATTCAAATCACCAGCAACGGTTGCGTTTTACACTGCCGTCAATCATCATAGCTTACCTCTCAGGAAACAGATCTTCACTATGATTGGTAGATTTCGATCCATTTTGTTTGTTTCTTTTTTACATGGTCCGTTTGCTTTCATATTAATTATGATTGACGGCAGGGAATAACGCAACCGTTTGTCGAGATTTGAATTTCAAATTCCGCATGTTATTGAAAGGCGCAGTAAAGGAGTTTCTGAGGTCAAAATTGGGTTTAGTGGCACCAACAAACATCCAGTGTTACCATGGTAACAAAGAAGACCTGCCTGCATGCAAAATATGAAGGGGGGTCAAAAATTTTCATTTCCCACTTTTCTCGATTCTTACAGGGAACTGCTCTTAAGGTTACAGTGTACCTTCAGATCGAAAATTTATTGAAATTTTTTTTTGGCGTCAAAAAGAATGAATGAACAGAATGAACTTTCATCCAAAAAAAAATTATCGAAAAATAGTGAAAATTGACGGAGAAATGACGGTATAACTTTTGTGGGCGGAGTTTGTTTATGAAGCGATATGTTTTTCTAAGCGCCGCTGTTTTCTCAAAGTTAATTTTTCGCTTGTAGGGGACACTTTAAAGAGCTACAACTCAAAGGGAATTTGTTCGATTTTCCTCAAATTTGGACACAAGGTAGGCTAACATATAATCAACAAAAATGTGTCGGCGAATTTCTTATTTCCGAAAACGTTTTCGTCAAGAGCCATTTCCGTGCGATCACTTCAATTTGTTTTCTCCCTTTTTCGAAAATATCCTGTCACTTTTCACTGCAATTGAATATGGGAAATCGCCGACACGTTTTTTTAGCGCTTCGTGTCCGGAAATCCGAGAACAAATCAAATTAGCAAAATACAATAATCGCTTTGAGTTATAGCGTTTTAAAGCTGATTCGGACGTTCGAATTTAGACGTCGTAAAAAATTCGACAATTCATTTTATTACCAAATGGTTTCCATATTTAGATAGCCAGCTCTATAAGCTTTAATTTGATATCAGGGTTTAGGTATATTAAGTGTAATCTTAAGACGCTAGAGCTGTTATACTGGAGACACCCCCGAAGGTACACTGTAACCTTAAACGTGAACCATCAATTTTCTGCATATTCGCGCATCTTGTCCAGCGGCTTCCAAATCACCAACGACAAACATGGCGGACGAAATTTTACAGTTTACAAGGCTTGCCAAGTTAAGGCAAAACAATCACATTTTAACCGACACAACTTATTCGCATTGCGCTCAGAATGCTACACTGGGACCCAGCCCACATTGCCCACAGTTTCCCGAGTTCAACCGAGGCCCCGTTTCCACGCAAATTGCGCTCAAAGTTTTAGTCGCGGCAGCTAGTTCGAGAAGCTAAGGCCGGTTGTCACTTGAACGCCCGAAGACGCAAGACTAAGCTAAGAGCTCAGTGGCCTCCGCACTAAATCGTTGGCTATCGTGGTGAGTGAAGTGGAGCTTCTTGATATTATTACTATTATATAGGGGGTAATGTGGCTAAAATCCCACAGTCTGCTTGTTTCAGTCAGTAGTAACTTTCCTATAAACGGTTAAGTGCGCACCCTTGTCTGTAATAACAGGTGTCCGCTGCGACAAAGAGAAGACACACAAAAAATGAATCCATTTGACATCTTTAATAATCTATATTTCACAATTAACAGAGAAAAGTACAACGCAATCTACGAATTAAGAAAAATACATTATTCCAAAAACAATAATAAATTTGGTTGAACAAAAACTATTTTGGTTGAACTGAAACCAACTAACTAACAAACAACTTCTTTTCGTGTTCTTTCATTAAATGCATTACACAATGAACTGCGTGAATACTACGCGCTCTGTGATTGGTCGTTGCCTATGATCTATCACAGTACAGACGTCAGAAAAATTGTTTGCTTTCATTTGTCCAACGTGGCGCACGCAACCAGTAGGTAGATCTTACATGTTTTGGGACAGCATCTTTAGGGTCCAGCAGACCCCACAGAACCTTAAATGAGTAGTTAGTCATCTTTCGTTTTAAGGCCCCAGGACCTCCTTTCAGTCGGTCCTGGGGCATAAAAACGAAGGACGACGAAATACTCATTTAAGGTTCTGTGGGGGTCTGCTGGACCCTAAAAATGCTTTTCCAAAACATGTAAGATCTACCTACTCATGGGGTGCACCCCCTTCACCGTGGCGCAAAAATTGTCAGGGATGCAATCGATTTCAGCAACCAAAAATGACCTGCCCAGGAGGCCACCCCCCCCCCCCCCCCCCCACCCCACGAAGCCTTATGGAGCACTTTGGGGTGGGGCATCGCCAATTGAAGAAATGCGCGCCCCTTGTACCAGCATGGCACATCTGGTGTTCGAATTACAGGATCACGGTTTTCGAAACTGGCTTCGCAGTTACAAAATGCAGCCTCCAGAAGACTTCCATGTGAGGGATCTACTTATCTTTCATAACATGATTGAGCCTGAGCTCCTTAGAGTGATTAGACATGAGGCTGATCGTCTGGGCCCTTTAAAGCTTAGCTACACAATGAAGATTAAGCTTATGAAAGAAGGGAACAGAGGATACTTATTAATATCTTTGATGAGGAAGGAGTTAAAAGAAGACTTAATAACGAGATAAATAAAAAAAGAGAGGAAGTCTCTGAATACGTAGTAAATGGTTCAGGCTGGACAGTTGAAGGGCTTTCTACAGTTTTTCTTGACTTTGCCAGATATGTACCAATAAGAGGTGGATCTTATTTCCCTCTTCCTCCAAATCTAAAAGTAAAACATGCCCTCATAAACGTCAAAAACAAAGGCCACGATTGCCTACGATGGGCTTTGAGAGCAGCACGTTTCCCCGCTGCGACACACCCGGAAAGGACAAGTAATTACCCAACAGACGATGGATTTGACTTCACAGGCATTTCCTTTCCAACACCGCTGCATGAAATACCGAAGGTTGAGAAGCTTAATAACATTGCAATCAATGTCTTCGGCTGGCAGAATAAAAAAGTAGTGGCCTACCACGCTAGCGAAATGGAAGGTGACGAAATTCCACGTATCAATGTTATGCTCCTTACCAGCAAAACCAAACACCACTACTGCCTTATCACGAGTCTAAGCAGGCTTCTTCGCGTACAACACTCTCAAAACCACACACACTTCTGTGAGAGATGTCTGCAAGGCTTCTCAACAGATAGAATTCTCGAAGATCATCGAGGTTATTGCAGAGGAGCCTCAAGCCGCCCTGTAAGAGTCGAGATGCCTAAGAAAGGCGAAAATATCCTTCGCTTTAAGAACTACCAAAAACAGATGAAGGCGCCACATGTGATATATGCCGACTGCGAGAGTCTAATCGAAAAGATAGACACGTGCATCCCGCCCAAAGAACAAAGCAGCACCACAAAGACCGAGGTCCACAAGCCCTGCGGGTTTTCCTTTTCCATTGTCAGATCAGATGGTGCAGTTGGTCAGCCCTACATTTACCGAGGCGAGAACCCTGTTCATGAGTTTTTAACCGCCCTTCTTAGGGCTGAAAAGGAGATTCGTGCAGCTCTCAAGCATAAGGAACCATTGCAAATGACAGGGAGTGATTGGAGAGACTTTAACAGAGCCAGGGATTGCCATGTCTGCGGCAAGACTCTGATCATGCACAATGCAAGGGACGAGTTTGAATTCTTCCACCCAGAAACAGGAGAGTACTGCGGCAAGGTACACAGGTACACGAAGCCGCACAATAGTAATAGTAGTTGCTACTCCGAGTTTCTAAAACTAACCACACGAGACGAAAATGATAACTATATCATCGACAAGTGGGCAAAAAGGAAGCCAAAGCCAGAGATAGAGTTCCCAGAGGACGACTGCAAATACTGCGACAGGCCTCTATTACGCGAATGTTATAGAGAGGCAGTAAAAGACCATTGCCACATCACTGGCAAGTATCGCGTGGCAGCCCACAACAAATGCAATAGAAGCTACTTTAGAATCGATCCCAAGAAAATAACAATCCCAGTTGTCTTTCACAACTTGAAAGGTTATGACGCACACTGATGCAGCAAATCGCAGAGACCGGTTCTGAACTGAAATGCATCCTCACAACCATGGAGAAGTACATCTCTTTCTCCATGGGGAAGCTTAGGTTCATAGACAGCTGCCAGTTTATGCAACAAAGCCTCGATAGCCTTGTCGCATCATATCAAACAAAACAGAAGATTTCGAGATCCTAAAACAAAATGAGAGGGATCCAGCAAAAAGAGGCCTTCTACTCCGAAAAGGTGTCTATCCCTACGAGTACATGGACTCTTTCGAGCGATTCGAAGAAGAGACTTTGCCCCCGAAAGAGGTACAAAGTGTACAAGGCGCTGTGTTTCGAGCAGAAGAATTGGATGGAGCCCTATATCAGACTAAACACCGAGCTCAGAAAGAAGGCCACATTAGACTTCGAAAAGAACTTCTTCAAGCTCATGAACAACTCAGTCTTCGGCAAGACGATGGAGAACCTCAGGAATCGTGTCGACGTAAGGCTTGTCCGATCGGATGAGGAAGACAAGGCCCGGAAGCTACTATCCAGCCCCCTCAACGCAAGGAGCGCAATTTTCTGCGACACCCTCGCCGGCATCCAGATGCACAAAGAGAACATCAAAATGGACCGGCCAGTCTACACAGGCATGTGCTTGCTGGATCTCTCCAAGACGTTGATGTACGAGTTCTATTACTTCTATCTAGATCTGAAGTACGGCCCGAAATGCCAGCTTATCCACACAGACACAGACAGCCTGCTGTTAGAGATCAAGACGGAGGATGTATACAAAGATATGGAACCCCGCCTGGACGAGCTCTACGACACGAGCGACTTCCCGAAGGACCACTTCCTCCATAGCCAGAATAACATGAAGGTTATCGGAAAAATGAAGGACGAGTGCGCTGGCGTGCCAATCTTGGAGGTTGTGTGCTTGCGCTCGAAGATGTACTCAATCTTGCTGGAAAACGAGAAAAACATCAAAAAAGCAAAGGGCACGACCAAGGTTGTGACCAAGAAGGAAATAATGCACCAGAACTACAAAGACGCCCTCTTCAAAAAGGAAGCCTTCAAACACGGGATGGACATGCTTCGAAGCGAGGACCACCAAGTCTACGGCGTGCATCTAAACAAGACAACGCTCTCGCCATTTGACTCAAAACGCTGGATTAAGGAGGATGGCGTCCACACGCTGGCATATGGTCACAAAGATATCGGTGGCAACTGAGTGTCTGGCGGAACAACCATCACCTCCTCTCGAACGAAGCCCCGCTTGGGTCCATCGTAAATATAGTACACGACAGGCTCGTTTGGTTTGGTAACAACCCTTTCAATGTTGTAGACCTTTAGAGACCAGATTGGATCGGTCGCCCGCCTACCACCACCCTCCAGCTCGCCAGGCTGATACAAATATCTCACACTCACTCAGGGAGGTAGCTTTTTTTCGTTGACTCCCACTGGTCTCGAATAGGGGTGAGAAGGTTTGGATGAAACGGCTTTCTCTTTGAGTGCTTGCGCAGGCTTCTTACCAGTTAATCTGGTCACTTCATTGTTTAAAGCTGATACAACGTCTGGCAGTCTTTTAACCCATTCAGTCGATCTCTGGCCGGATGGAAGGCGCATTTCAACTACATACTGGTGTCCAAACAGGCGTTCAGCCAGGGTTCGGTTGAATCTTTCAACTATCGCTTGGTCTCTGTGGATATCAACGCGCCCGCGACGAATAGCAGTTTTGTTGTTCTCCATCTCTTTTGTCACGGCACCCATAAATTCACGCCCAGGGTCGACCTGCAATAGTTGTGGCCATTTCAAAGGCCCGCGTCTGTAAATCTTCTGAAATGCTTTTGAAACCTCTAGAGACTCTTTCGAGGTCAAGGGCTCTGCTTCTTTGTAGCGGCTAGCCACATCGACAACCGTCAAAGCATATTTGTAAAGCTTTCTCCCATGAGGAAGTTTGTCGTGTGGCAAAAAAGTAGATCCGCTTGATGTACCGCATTAGGCGAGAAGACATCAAACTTTGGCCGAGGGATGTAGCGTGGCGCTGGGTGGTAAATCTGCCAAAGGGCTTGTTTGACGAGCCACTTTTTCGCTACCTCATCAGAGACGCGAGAAGCCGCAGCTAGCTTTTTCACAGCAGCAATGCCTTTCCAATAGCCTTTGGGGCTATAGTACATCTTTGAGAGTTTACTATCCATATATATTTAGGTTTTAAAGAAAGCGAAAAGCTGCATATCCAAGGGCAAGTGCGCCAGTGCCTATAAACAAGAGCTCGCCTTGCTTCTGCTGTGGACTTGGTTTATAGAAGTCAGAGAACACTGGTTCTTTGGGGGGTGCTATTTGTTGGTCCCTGTGGGTTTGATTGTACAACACAAATGCTTGGTCGGTCTTAGCGAAGTTTTGTTTCGCCTGATCTTTGATCCGATCATTGGCCGCAATCCAGTCGAGGAGATTTGTGCGGTCTTTCTGATATTTGGCATAAGCCACCTGATAGTCTTCTAAGGCCTTATCGTGCCTGGTCTTCCCTTCCAGTGCGGCTTGGCTGCTATCCCCAGACAAATATTTTGCTAGATAGTTGCCTCCAGTGAAAGCGGCTGCATTGAGAATTGCTCCACCAATCATTATGGCGATTGAGGCCATTGTTGTGTATTATATATATGATATATATTTTTTTTACATCGAGGCGGGAAGGATTTTCTGGTCCTCAAGGTATTTCTTCAGTGCGATGCTTCCAGTCATGACAGCTGTGAACTTCACGTAGTTCATCACATTCGAGCTGGGGTCAGATGTGAATGGCTCTTTGACGGCTTTTTTAGCGACCCATCCTATACCGGCGACAAGGCCAGTGATTGTGACGGCATCGAGAACTGATTTCACGAGCTTGTTGTCAGACGTGGTGTGTATATATAAGATTTCAAAATTTCGGTCGACTCCTCATCGTCCTCTGTGATCTCATCAATAGCCATGAGAAATGTTGTGTAAAGCCAAAGATAAATGCAGGCGTCGATTGGGTCAGCTGTGGTTTCGGCTTGTTTAGCGAGCCATTCCATATCGCCGCCAATGTTAGTGATTATTGCGTCATCGAGAACTAAGTTAACGAGCTTGTTCTCACGGACGCGTTTTGCCATTGTATATATATGATTTTTAAATTTCGATTAATTTCTCATCGTCTGTGTTTTCGTTGATTGATTGTGTTGCTAATTGCCAAACTGTTTTTAAAGCGGTTATGTTGAAATGAACCAAAACAAGAACACCACCTCCGATTGCAGCCCCGTTTACGAAAAGTTGGGTGAGGTTTGCCATTGAGTGTATATAATTAAGATTTTTTATTCCATTTCGCGAATTCCGGATTTTCGTTTCGGTTTGACTGGAGGAGCAGTTTGGACATCCTCCGTTGCTGGTGGGGGTGGGGCTTTGTTGCGCCCAAGAGTTTTCATAATGGCCTCACGTTGGTAATACACCCCCAAAGCGGAAACAATCAAACCACAAATACCCAGAATGTAGTAGCCTGTATTGCTGTTGCTGCTAGGTGAGTCATTTGTCGAGTTTGGGGATGGGTTTGGAGTGGGGTTTAGAGTAGGGTTGGAAGCTTGTTTTTTTTGCTTCGCGAGCCAGACGGTTGCGCTCTGCTAGTCTTCTGCCAGAAGCAACACGACCAGGGTTTTTTCTGTTTTTGGAACAGTTTTTGGAACATCAGAGGTAACGAGCGTGTTGGTTGTTGTTGTTGTTGTTGTTTCTTCAGGTACCGTCTCCAGTCGTGGCGTATCCATATATATAAGTTTTTTAAAAATTTACCTATCTGGTTTCTATGTGATTCCTTCATGGTTCCTATCTGATTCCTTTCAGGTTCTTGTCAGATTATTTGTCAACTTCATCAATTCCTTCTAGTGGGTAACCTTCACTGTCTCTGCTTTGTGGCGCAGGAGAAGGAGGAGGAGTAGGCGGTAGCTCTACACAATCTGCTTTTAGGGGCTCCTTTTTGAAGTCGATGTGTTTTGTAGAGATCAGAGCAGCATTGGCCAACGCTAACAATCGTCCGCATCGCAGTGCAAGGCTTCCAGCAAGGGAAGACAATTCATGATTAATCATGTAGTCATTTTTGAGTTCTTTCTGCAATTTATCGATGTTGCCAATCGAAACAACCTTGCCAATGCCTTTGCTGGCAAGCATTAGAATGCTGATTCGGTCGTCCTGTTACAACCTCCTTGTCCGTGAGGCGTTTCACCCCTCCGTGTGTGAGTTCGACGCCGATAGCTTCTTTTGATTTGCTAGTCGAGACAAGAATTGCCAGACTCTCGCGTTGAGCTGGAATGTCATCTACAGGAAGCGCTGATGGCACGGAGCTATCAGGAGCTATCAGGAGCTGCCTCCAGCATCTGCATGACTTCATTCATTGCGGCCTCCTCTCCTGGGTTTGCTGCCATCGTGTATATATTGTGTTTTTATTTTTTATATTTTCACCTCTATCCCATATGGATGCCGCAGAGAGAAAACTAGGTGGGAAAACTTGCGCTCCTTAACCTGTGCAATAAGCTCTTTGTACTCTTCGTGTGTAAGCTCGCCGGCGTAGTCTTCAAAGATGGCCTTCGTTGTTTTGCTTGATGGGGTGTAAAAAAGCACGATTGCGGCCACGTTTTCCCTAAAGGGTTTCGCAATGCTGGTTATCTGTTGGGTTAGCACCCACACGGAGATGCCACTGTAGCGCGCGCTGAAGCCGAGGTGCACCAGCTGGCTCGTGCGGCCTTTCACGTCTTTCGAAGCGACGCAATCATCGAGAATGTTGAGTGTGTTAGTCCCATCGTAAAAGAAACTTGCTAGTTTTAACCACCATTCAATTTCGTGCTGCTTGCAGTCTATCACGCAAATGCGTGGCTCATTATCCACAAAACCATCGTAGGTATTGTTGTGGACAAAGGTTGGGCACATCCGCACGATATAGTCAAACTTACCCCTGAAGGGGCCTCGGAGTTGATTCAGAAGATACTGTGTTTTGCCAGAGTTTGTTGGCCCAATAATTAGGGCATTGAAGGGCAGCTTTCGTGGGTCCATTCTCTATATGTATGCTTTTACAATGTGTTTCTATTTCTGAACCGCCTGCAGCTGTCTGTCCATGATGTTCATCTGTGAGTCGCTGATGGTGTAGATGTGGCAATGCACGTTTCCAGAGCCGGAGGATGTTCTTTCAATCTCAAGGTGCACGCCGTCCTTTGTGTTGACTAGGCGTTGGCCATTACCGTGTAGAGTTGTATCAGCCATTGATCTAAGATCGATCAAGAGGCCGAACTTGTTGCCCGTGAGATATTTGGTCAGGTTCATGTTGGGTCTGCCACCACTCTTACTTTTATTCCCGAAGAATCGGCTGATTTCTTTCCACATGTCACTGCCATCGATGCCGTTGTTGTAAACCCTGTTTGGAGAGCCGTTTATGGTTACATTCACTTTGGTGATGTCGGGGTTGAAGTATTTTTCAGAGTCTCTGGCGCCTGGCAAATAGGGATCGATAAAGAGCAGAAGAATGGCCTTGAGCTATCTGCACTGCGGGTTCACCCGAAGATTCAGCCTAGCGTCTGAGCCTTTCGCAAATGTCACAATCTCTTCTCGCTTTATATGGTCGTAGGCGAATGCCTTTCCGCTAGAGTAAACGCTCGTTGCCTCGTCAGCCAGTGCTTTGCTGCGGATCGTCTCGTACTCAAGCTGGATATTTGTCAACTTATACACAAGCTTATTTGCATCCGAACCTCTTACAACATGAATTGCCCCTGCAAGCGTTAAGTCGAACTTAAGATCGTTGTAGAGTGCCTGTGGGTACAAAACACAGTGGTCAGTCAAAATCTGGTCGTCCAGATTGATACGGTATTTGGTTTTGAAAATGGTCTCCAGCTTATCTTCTGCAGCCACACCAGATCCGGTCTTCTTGTTGGCGGAGCCAGAGCGAATCTTGCACAAATCCACACTCTGGATGCCCTCCGGCAGCATGTTGTTGCGCTCGTCAACTGAGAGAAACAGATCCTCAAATATTTTGTAAATGTCATAGCCAACGGTGTCCAGGACAGGGGTGCCGGCAAATGTCACAAAGAGTCTGTCAACAAGCGCCCGAGAAACATTCTGGACGAGATAGTTGTTTGCCTCACCGCCGGTAAGCTTGACGTTAAAAATCAAGGCAAGCGAACCTGGAACAATAACCTCATGTTCGGACAGCTTGGGCACCGAAACGTACAGGGTCTCGCCGGGCATTGCCTCAGAGCGGTCAAATGTGATGCGCTTTACGGTGCGTTCTGCTTTCATTGCACCAAGAGTCTTCTCGTTGTGCGTGGGCAGGAGGTTTGGTTGTACAGCCATATCGTATATATATATATCATATATATATATATATATATATATATATATATTTTTTTTTTTTTTTTTTTTTTAATAAATATATACTTTGTTGCAACATGGCAGAAGGCGGCGAGTTTGATATACCTGGTGAGAATAAGAATCCAGTGCTTGACAAAGCCTTAGACAACGATGACGAACAAGAAGTTGACACAACAGCCCCCTTTCAACCAGGCGGCTCATCCACCCCATATCATGGTGTTAAACAGCATAAAATGCATAAAATGCCTCACGAAGAAAGTGGGCTGCCAAGCGCTTCTGACACCGACCTTCTGCTTGAGGGCGACGAGTTAAGCCGGCGTTTTCAACAAACAAGGCAAAATTCAGCTTGGAACGACCTAACAGAAATGTTCCCAAATGCTAACAAACAAGCCATCGAAACGTTTTACGAAAAAGATAAAAAAGGAAACCCAAGGCAGTACGTTAAAATGGTTGGTAGGGGAAAAAAGGCATATCCCCTGTTTACACAAAGTACTGTTACACGGCAACTTAGGGAAAATCCACAGCTTTCACAAGAAATCAAAAGCTATCTTGGAAAGTCAATGCTTGATCAGATGAAAGACTTTCAAGCAGAACGTGACAAAAATCAACAAGAGCTGCAAGCAAAACAAAAGCAAAAACAACAAATGGAAAAAACGCTTGCAGATAGAGACAAGATTCGTCAAAGCATGGACGAACTTAGAAATCAGATAACACATGCTGATGACCAGATTCGGGATCTTGAAAATCAACATGGGACACTGAATCAAGAAGAAATACAAAAGCTGAAAGATGAAAAGAAAAATCTTGAATCTGACCATCAAAATAAAAGAAAACAACTGTTACAGCTTCAGAAAACAGCAAAACAAGCAGAAAAATTACAAGAAGACATCAATAAACTCGCGGTTGGTAATGATAACATAAACAGGAACATAAATGAACTTAGTGTAAAAATAGACTCCAAAAAGACACTTGACGAACTGAAACAACAAAAAGAAGAGCTTGAACAACTAAACGCTGAAGACAGACGCGTGATAGACGCTGAGGACACTTCCCCCTCTGACAGAGAATCCGCAGAAGCCCGAGTTGCAGTACGTGATGAAGAGCTGGCAAGAGTCAATACACGAATATCAAAGAGATATTCAAGAAATATGGGTGGACCTTGCAAGCGGTTGTTCTGGCTGCTGGTTTAGTCATAGGGGCTGTGACGCTTTCTGCAATGAATGTCTTGAAAGCGGGGACTAAGGCTGTTGGAAATGGGATTAAAGAACTGGGGAAGAAGATTGCCTCCATCCTGCCAGGCCTCATCGGCTCGATCGTGAGCTACATCTTCAAAACGGCTGGACAGGTTTTATCCTTTCTTGGCGAGCATGCCTGGCTGCTAATCCTTGCTGTGGTAGCCTTCTTGGTTGAAAAGACCATCAAACGCAAGCGTTAACGCAACCATACAACAAAGCCTGCCAAAGCAAGCGCACCCACGGCGACGATTGCCTTGTTTACGTGATGTGGCTCGATTGTGGTCTCTGGTGTGGTAGCTGGCGTGGGAGCGGGCGTTGGGGCTGGTTTTACGGGCTTTTCACCCAGACCCTGTGCCTGTGTTGCCTGTTTGTGAATAGGGTTCGATGGGTGGCTGTTTGGTGGATTGATTTTTGTTGGGCCGCCGTCCATGGGGCGTAGTGAGGTCTTTTTTGTGCCCAGATTAACATTATTGTTAACGCCAAGCTTCATCCCTTGCGTTGCCTCCTTAAGATTGTTGTTAAACTCATCACCCATAGATGAGCTTGGGGGGTAGGTGCCGCATGGTGTGGGGGCATGCTGCTAGCAAACTTTCCCGGCACGAAGAGGTATCCATGGCAACCCTGACACAGCCCACCACCAGGCACCCGTCACACTGAGAAATTCAGTGGAAACCAGATACTCACCTGTGACCCATACTTACCAGCCGGGAGGGAGGGTAGGGAGCGAAGCTTGAGAAGGAATTTGCAATGCAAATGCAAGGCAAAAACACGAGAATAATAGCAAGCAAGCAAGCAAGCAAAACTGAACACGTGAAGGCTGAGATCGCTCCCGCAAAGGCACCTGGACCGCACCATGTGACTTGATGGCAGATAGCCGCTGACCAGCTAAGAAACTTAAATAAGTGCCGCTGCCATGGATTCGAGTTTAACTTTGCCTAAACTGCTTTTAGCCACAATTAAACTCATCACCCATAGATGAGCTTGGGGGGTAGGTGCCGCATGGTGTGGGGGCATGCTGCTAGCAAACTTTCCCGGCATGAAGAGGTATCCATGGCAACCCTGACACAGCCCACCACACAAGAACGGCTCCAATGTGCTTGGAGAAAAACAGAGGGACTTGGGACAGGGAGGACATGGACCTCGAGACCTCCAAACACCATCCAAGCACCATAACCCCCAAGCCATCGGAAGGGCCAGCACAACCTGTGTAACAAACAAAAGGCAATACCCACCGCCTCGTAGGCACGACTAGCGAGAGGTCAGGCGAGAGGACAAACTGGCAAGCACTTCAGCTGGAGTCTGGATGTACAGCTTGAAGGCGTCGCTGCTCCATCGTCCAAGAGTCTGAATTTGGTGGTCCGGAATACTATTACGTGCTGCGACCGTTGCGGCTCCAATCCGGAAGCTGTGACTGGAGAAATTCCCAGGAATGCCAGCAGCTGCCACGATTTGTCTAACCCAAGACGTGAGAGCAGAGCGGGTCAAAGGCTGGCCGTCTTGGAACAAGAACAAAGGACCCGGAGCGGAACCTCGAAGGGTCAAATAGGCCAGCATCGCACGAACAGCACAAAGAGCGGGGGATCCCAGACCAATGTGAATTTGGCAGCCCCTCCGGAATGGATCAGTCTTAGAAGCTTTGATGCTTACGCGCATGCACGAAGGAGCGGAACTGCTGTCTACTGCGATATCACTAACTTGCAAATGGAGAGATGGGGAAAAGCCTGTCAGAGACGGCACAGTGAAAGCCAAAAACGGCAAGAGTACACGCCGCCCAGAACATGCAGTGATCTGGCAGAGGCAAGTCCAATGAATTGACCATGGTCAGTAGGATGTCATCAGTGATTGGCAGCCGTTGACGTGATGAAGATCCTTGCGTGCGCTTTATGCCGCGAACCACGCGTTGCAAACGGAGGCAAGAGAGGAGAGGGTCCTGGAGGTCTAAATCAATATGGAGAGACCGGACGGCGGAGAGGTACACTTTGATTGTTGGGTGATGAACAAAGTCGGCTAGGAAAGTAGCAAAAAGGCACAGCGTCTGCTCATCTGCAGGGCAAGGAGACCCATCAGGGTGTAAGCGTCCAGACTGCAGGCAGAAGTCAAAAGAACCTTTGCTGTCCCGATGAGTATGTACGCCGAGTGGATGGAGCTAAGCCTTCCAGGAGGAAGCCACGGCAGCGTTGTTCGAGGTAGGGGACGTCAATTCCACCAGAAGCTCCTGGGAGATGGGCACCGGATGGGGGAGGGCCGTGTGGGCGAGACGTCTGAAAGCCTGCCAATTGAAACGGGAAAGCGCGTCAGCACCTTCATTGAGGATACCCGGAATATGCTGGGCTGAAAAGGAAAAATTAAAGCGAGCAGCGGAGAGGAGGAGGGACCGCATTAGTCGCATGATACTGGGGGTTTTAGACGTCCTGGAGTTTAGAATGTGTACCACAGCTTCATTATCGGAGCGGAACAGTATGTGCTGTCCAGACCATTTATATCCCCAGATGCGGGCGGCAAAGGCAATTGGGAAGAACTCCTTGTAGGCTATGGACTCGTGCTGTTGGGAGGGCTGCCACTCGTTGTTGAAGTACGCGCCACACCCTATAGAACCTGCTGCATCTGACGTCACCTCCAGGTCCGGGGAGGCCGACATGCCAGGGAAAAGCCAGAAGCTGACTCCGTTCCAAGCGGACAGGAACTCATACCACCAGCACAAATCTAGATGGAATTCCTGGTTGAGACGAATGGGGTGGTCTGCCCGGCGAAAACAACAAAGCAGATTGATCATGCGCCGGATGAAGGCTCGTCCTGGCCAGACGACTTTAGCAGCATGGTGGAGGGTGGCCGATGAGGGATTCAAGTTGCTTCCTGTTGCACCAGCGTAAAGACATCCATGAATTGATAAGAGCTCTGAGTTCCAACAGCTTGTCTTCAGGAAGGCGAGCGACCTGATTAATGGTATCAAGCTCGATGCCTAAGACCACCAGCGAGGTGGAAGGGCCAATATATTTTCCGGGGTGAAGAGGGAGGCCCAGAGACTGACAAACGTTCAGCGACACCGAGAGGTTTGTGAAACACTGGGATGACTCAGGGGGGCCAGCTGTGATGAAGTCATCCAGGTAATGTAGAAGATATGAAACCTGGTAGTTATGAAGCAAGATCCATTCTACCAGGGAAGCCACGGAGTTGAAGATATAAGGTGCCGAGCGGAGGCCAAAGGGGAGGGTAAGGTCAACATAGTAGTGACCGCGCCACTTCATCCCCAAGAAGGAACGGTCCGCTGGATGTACCGCGATGTTGCGATAGGCTGCTTCAACGTCAAATTTGGCCATTAAGGCGCCGGGACCATGGTGGCTTACCATCCTAATAACATCGTCCACCTTAATGTACTGAAGCGAATAACGATCACGATCGATGCCGTCGTTCACACTACCACCCTCAGGTGATGAGAGATCTACAATCAAGCGCCATTTGCCTGGCTGCCCCCTCTTAGGGATGACACCGAAACTGCTCACGTGGAGGCCAGGTAGAGTGGGGGGGGGGGGGGGGGGGGGGGGGGAGAGGAGAACGGCCCAGCAACGCGGAGGAGGGAAACTTCAGTGGCCAGATAATCATCAATAATTTGGGGATGTTGGAATGCCGAGGGTTTGTTTCTCTTGGCAGGCTTAAGCCTGTGCTGACCATGAAATCCCAGTCGGAAACCGGACCGAAGCCCCTCAATGAAAAAGGAAACTAGGTTCTGGTCTGGATGATTGGCCAGCTCGCGAGCAAATGCCTCTGGCTTGAGAGGACTGACTTGGGACACGGGTGGCAAAACGAGCAATGCTTGTCCAGCGGAGGCTAAGGCCGCGAGCTGAGGCGAATGAAAACCAGCGCCAGCAGAAAACAACGTCTCCACGCGAGCGTCCAACATGGCGGCGGATGAAACTGGAAGCGGAGACGCTACAGACGGCAGTGTGGCCCCATGCGAAGCCGAGGATGCTGGAACGATTGGTAAAGCCGGTGCTAAGGCGGTCTGAACAGCCTGAATGACGGTCGCTAGAAATTCCGGCGAAGGCGCCGAACAAACCTGCGGTCCCGAAGGCACAGCTCCCGTAGCTGCAATGGCGGACGAGCTGGAAACGGCCAGAGCTGGGGCAGCGGACGTCACAGGAATGGCAGCCTCGCGGCTGTTGCGAGTATTGCGAGGCATGACAACGGAGAACGGCGATGATCGGGAACCAACAAAAGCGAAGCTTGAGAGGGAGTTTGCAATGCAAATGCAAGGCAAAAACACGAGAATAATAGCAAGCAAGCAAAACTGAACACGTGAAGGCTGATATCTATTTGCCATGGCCATGCCATGCCATATATTTGTTCTCAACCAGGCCAATTCCATGTTTATATAAATATATTTTTTAAAAATGTATTATTTACACAATCTACTTCGATCACGCGCTTCCAAAACCTAGTTACATCCGACTTATCTCTTGTTCACTTTTCAATTCGTGGAATACTTTGAAACAAAGAGGAGAGATAACATTGTTTACTAATGGGAGTAAAGAAGGAACTGTCATAAGGCTTCTTCCAGGGCATTACACTCTTAAATCTTTGGCAAAAGGATTAAAAAACGTATTCCCAAATGAAGAGTTTAAATTAGCAATCGAGACAAACTCACCTATGGGGTCGATGGTCATTTTCAAAGGATATGAGGAAGAGGTTAAACTAGACCGCGATCTGTCTGAATTGCTTGGTATAAATTCTAAATTGCTGTTCCCAACAACATTCGTCAAAGGATTAACGTCACCAAGCACTTACTTTATCCACTGTGATCTGGTCGATAAAGAACAAAACCTACTCAATGGGAAGCCTTAGACAGTTTTGGCTCGATTTGATATTCGCGGGAAGCCATTTGAGAAAGTTTGTTATGAATCTACACAGCAAAACGTCTTGCGTGACACCTCATCTTGTGATTATGTAAATAGCGTGTCTCTATCAGTCAGAGACGTAAACAATGACCTCTTTGACTTCAATAACAAGCCCTTAGAATTTGAAATAGAGATAAATTAAAAATATATATATACCCCACCATGAGTTCTGCCAATATACTGCCTCCATCGGCTCAGGAATACAGCCATACTGAACCGTTCTACCCAGTATTAACAAATGGTGATGACTTCCGTCTCAAAAAAATCTCTGACTTACAGACAGAGCTTGAATCAGAGGCTAGCCACTATAGGCAGGTCGCAAAAAAATACAAACGAACCCACTCCATTCTTCACGGTTCGGCTGTAGGCCTTGGTTTTATCTCTGCGGGATTATCTTCAGCCACAGTTGTAACAGCCTTGACAGGAGTTGGAATTATCGCCAGCCCGCCATTAGCTAGTATCGCTGCTGTTTCAGGATTTTCATCCGCTGGCCTTACTGCATTCAGTAAACGACTCGAAAGAAAAATCACGAAACATGAAACGCTCGCCCTTGCTAAACGAAATTCTGTCAACGAGTTGGTTTCTAAAGCTCTCGCAGACAAGGCAATCAGTGATGGTGAGTTTTCAATCATACTTCGCGAGGTAGAGAAATACCATGAACTTAAAGCCTTGATTCGCTCTGGTGAAACAAAGGCTACACAACAAAACAGTCAAACTCAAGCGCCTGATATAGACAAGATCAAAAGCGAGCTTCGCAAAGAAATCAAACAAGAATTTCAAAAAAAGATCAATCGTCTCACAGCTGTGTCCAAGTCAGATTTGAAAGATTAAACTCAGGTTTTAATCTACAAATCTTGAGGGAAAAATCCCGAAAAATATAAACCACTATATAAAACAATGCCTACTCAAAGAAATAATTGCCCTTCTACAGGAGGCAAATAAAAAATACGATGAATTATATCAAAAGCATTAAGACTTAAAAATCAGTTACAACAGCCTTTATCAAGACTATATGAAACTGCAAAACAGTCTACTTTGCCAAGGTTGCAAAACACGATGTGAAGAAGAGGAAGAAGGTGGTTGTACCGAACTTTGTAATCTTTGCAGCGCCCTATAAATTCCGAAGCGCCCCCTAAATACCGAAGCGCCCCAACTTTGTTGAAAAAAGTTTTTCTGGGGCGCTTCGGAATTTATTTAAAAAAAAATAAAAACCGGGCGCTTCGGAATTTATTCTTTGAAAAAGTTTTTTTGGAGCGCTTCGCTATTTTGGGGCGCTTTGTAATGTTCGAGAAGTTTTGTTCCCCAATTGAACATTTGTCATTTATAAAAATAAACATGACGGAGTTGCGACATACTGAGCGCTTTATCGCGCAACTGTCTATCGTTAGACGTATGGATGAAAAGAAAAAATACGAGACACAACTCTCTGTCTTAAATATTCAACATAAACACGTCATGCTACGTTCACTCACTGGCAAAGACTACATAACCGAACTTCACCGATCAAAACTACCAGAGAAGCTCTATGTCATCTTCGAAGCTCTTAGTTCTTCAGCAAAACAGGAGTTTATCCAACAATACAGCGAAAAAAAGGTTTGTTATCACTTTAAATAGAACAAACAACAATCTAATATCGTGTCTTGAATGTGGCGGTACATTTTCGCTCGAATGTGATTCAATAGAACTTGTTTGTAGAAAATGTGGCCGCATTGAGATATTAGACGGAGCGGTATTTAGTATTGAAGAACTATACAAAAATCCGAGCATGGTAATGAAACCTCGCTCTACTTCAAAATATGCTTTTAATTATTGTCTAGACAATATACTCGGTTATGTCTCATTGACAAAAATAAGCGACAGCGAAAGGGTTTTATCAGAATTACGGAGGGAAATGGCAAAAAATAATATTCTTCCAGAAGAATTGACAATAAGTATTTTGAAAACTTTATTGTGTAGAATCGGCTGTAGTGATTTATTTAAATATTCTACACAACTGATGTGCGTCATTTCTGGGAAAAACCCACCACAGTTAAATATAGAACAAAAATGTCAAATACAGTTTATTTACAATCGAATAAGTAATTACCTACCCAAAAACGTTTATTATCACTTTATTATTTACAAAATCTTAGATCTAATTTTACCAGAAGGACAACAACGCGAGACTTTATCTTACATACAACTTCAACTTCAGAAACCCGCTACAAATCTAAAGAACGAAAAACTTTGGCGTATGGCTATTAATGCCGCGGGCATTAATATTGTGTAGTAATTAAGTAATGATCCGCATAAGAGGGATAGCGCTGAACGGCAATGGAATGTCAAACACGATGGAATGTCAAGATTTTTCATTGTTGCAACTAGTGATCTCATTGGCCTAGACTCAAAAACCGCTAAAAAGTTAAGGTTCAAGGTGCATTTTGTCTAATTTTTTTAAGGTTTCAAGTAATTTGAGACCCAATCGCACAACATACAATTTTTAAAAGAAATTGTATTCGGGGAACTTCATCAAAGAAGCAAAATTATTAGCTATTGTCTTCTGCTATTCTGATTGGTTAAGCACGAACATTTCCTAAAATTTATTTGACGCAAATGGATTTTCTTTATTTTTATAATGAAATATAATTATTAACCATCAGTTCCTCCTCTATTCTTGAAATCAAAGATATTCTATGTGGGAAAGAGCTAATGCCGCAGAACAATGAAGTTTGCTATCGTTCTTATGTGGAACAATACTTAATAATCTAACTTACTCTCTAAAAAGTCTATCATAAATTCGCTATCATCACCGATGTTAGGTAATGTTTCCTCTTGTTTCTTTGGGGTAGCTGGAATTTTGTCAGGGATTACAGCTACCTTTTCCTCCTCGAAAGCGATTTCTGTTATTTTACTTCGCAGACTGGATAACTTCTGATGAAAACGCTCAACTTTTCCTTGAATGTTTTCTAAGAAATTTGGTTCTTTTGTTGCCCAAATTTCAGTCAAATCAAGCAGTTTCCACACAAATACTGCCACTGGTATATGCCTTCCAGACGATTTAAATGCTTGTTGCATAAAAATCAATCGCTCTGTCTCCTTACGTTCATCTTGTTTTGAAAACCCCATTCTCACTTTGCCGTAACAACACCAGATGTTTTTCTCTGCAATAGATTTCATTACATTCTCAAACAAAGCTTTCGGTGTTTCTAGAGCTCCAAGGTCAATGAGACTAATTTGATTTTTAGATATCTTCTGTTTGCTAAATAAATAGCAAACTCCCCACGCAAGAGTTGTTTTATTTTTTGTCTTATATATATTCCCTCCGTTTAAAAACTGATTATGGCCTAAACTAGGTTCTAGCTGTTTTAAAGAACACATTCTAAAGTAAGCGTCCACAAATAGACCTTTGTTTACACTTTCTCCACTAAAAGCAAGGCCTGTTTGTATTTGATCTCTATAATAAT
This sequence comes from Dendrophyllia cribrosa, assembly GCA_024195265.1. Classification (NCBI taxonomy): domain Eukaryota; kingdom Metazoa; phylum Cnidaria; class Anthozoa; order Scleractinia; family Dendrophylliidae; genus Dendrophyllia; species Dendrophyllia cribrosa. Next base: position 18,609,847 of record JAJLRJ010000010.1, read on the forward strand.
TAGGAATTTTGTTTATAGCTATTTTCCTCTTGAACGGGCATTTAAATTCTAACAAAGCTATAGTGCCACCTTTGTTAATAAAATATCCGTCTGGACTACAAGTGACCTTTCGATAAAGCGGATGATCTCTTGCTAGATTAAGAGAGATACTGTGTCCAAAAACGGAAACAGAGTGTTTTAGTTCAAAATACTTGCGTATTAATGGCTCGAATAGGTTGCCCCAAGTACAAGCCGTAATATTGAGCATATCTAGTGGGTTGTATTTTCTTAAAGAGCAAGCTTTTTCGTGATTCAAACGGTGAAGATCCTGTCAAGGCAGAGATCTCTGATGCGCCGATAGTATTTTGTCTGGCTCGCACCCAGTCGGCGCTCTTTTGTATCAAGCCTGTCTTCCTCGATTTAATAAAGTTCACGAACACTTGTGCAGTCGTCATCATTGATATACAAAGGGTAGATATTTATTCAATTGGTGATAAATATCCAACTCCGTTTGTAATGTTGTGAGTGAGATATTGTTACCAACGAGATAATCCGAAATAAAGCTTAACTCACGGATCCCATGTAAAGGATCAAGAGCCTCTAAGCTTTTATTTTTAGATGGAGCTCTCAAAAAGGGTTTTTGTTCTTGGCCGTCAAACCAAGCGATAAGCTCACGCTGACTGATGTTTGAGTTTGCAAAAACACCTCCCTTGTTCATCAGGGGTGTCGTCAAAACCACCTCATGCTCGGGAAGAGCTCGAAAGTTTCTTTCCAAAGGCGGGCAACCATTCTTTTTGTGATTGTAAAATGTTGACTTGCATACTTTTCGTTTGCAACCAGGACAAGTAACTTTTAGGCGCGGTTGTGTTTTCAAGTTCTTGCAGGCATATTTTTGATGTTCAACAAGCGAGTGGCCCTGTGTGAAATTTAAACCACAATATCTGCAAGATATCATCGCCTTTTTTCAAAGGGATTTTCCTCTTAGCTAAACACTCAATTGCGGTCATAGGTCTTTGTGCCATCACCAATCACTTGTTTTATATACAAGGGGTAAGCATTTCTTCAATTGGTGATGCCCCACCCCCAAAGTCTCCAGGAAGGCTCCGAGGGGTGGGGGATTGCCTCCTGGGCAGGTTCTTTTTTGGTTGCTGAAATCGATTGCATCCCAGACGATTTTTGCGCCACGGTGAAGGGGGTGCACCCCACGAGTAAGTAGATCTTACATGTTTTGGAACGACATTTTTAGTAGTATAGGGCGTTGGTGATCCGGGACCACCTGAAATAAGCTGCCAAACGCCCGAGTTACCGGCTCCCGCGGACTCATTGCATTCGTCCTGGGAGCCGGTAACTCGGGCGTTTGGCAGCTTATTTCAGGTGGTCCCGGATCACCAACGCCCTATACTACTATTCTGTTTGCATATGCTGCTCCGGTACGAGATCACCCCAACCAGTACGAGATCACCCCAACCCAGGGGCTATTACCAATTGGAGAAATCCCACCCCCTGTATATACCCACCCACATGGTAATGGCGCAGCGGTTTGATACGAGACCACCAATTGAAAAGAACAAAATCCCTGTATATAACATGGCGGCCCAAGGTCTTGACTTCAACCCAAGGAACCAAGACTACTTCGGCAAATGGTTGCATGGCTACAAGATGAACGTCCCTGATGACTACCAAATCAAGGACCTTAATGCTTTTTTCATAGCCAATAGGGCGGTTATTCTCCAGAAAATAGCACGCGAAGTCACAGAGCTTGGCGGAGTGAAGGTCACTTTGTCATTCGATGTTCATTTTTCAAAGGAAGGCGATGACAATCGAGAAATGGATCACTTCTTTTGGAACGTCAACCCACTGATAGTAACACATCTCTATCAGCTGCGAGAGGGGACATCCTGGAAGGCATTGTGAATGACTTTAAGGAAGAGATTGCCAGATGGCAGCACATGGGTTCTGGCTGGGTGATTGAGAAAATCAACACTGTCTACCTTGAGTTTGGGTTGTACCAGCCCCTAAGAGGTGGTACATTCATCCCAACACCATCAAAACTCCGGTCAAAGCAAGCCATCATCAATATAAAGAACAGAGACAACCAGTGCCACCGATGGGCACTTAGAGCAGCCTTGTTTCCTACCGAGGCGCACTCAGACCGGCCAGGTAGTTATCCCGTTGATGATGGTCTAGACTTCACTGGAATCGATTTTCCAACAACATTGAGTCAGATATCCAAGGTTGAGCGCCAAAACAACCTTCCAATCAACCTTTATGGCTTCGGTAAGCCGATCTCGGAGGTTGTGTGTCTTCGCTCGAAGATGTACTCCATCCTTGTGGATGACGCCAAAAACATCAAGGAAGCAAAGGGCACCACCAAGGTTGTCACAAAGAAAGAGATCACCCACCAGAACTACAAGGACGCCCTCTTCGACCAGCGAACCTTCAAGCACGGGATGGACAGGCTCCGAAGCAAAGGCCACCAGATCTTCGGTGAGCATCTCACCAAGACAACACTTTCCCCCTTTGACTCCAAGCGCTGGATCAAGAATGATGGTGTCCACACGCTGGCATACGGACACAAAGACACGCGCTAGAGACCAGCTGGTGGCAACTGAGTGCCCGGCGGCACAACCATCAACTCCTCACGAACAAACCCTCTCTTGGGTCCATCATACAAGTAGTATACCACGGGCGCATCTGGCTTGGTTACAACCTTGTGTATTTGGTAGACCTTCAATGACCAGATGGGATCAGTAGCACGCCTCCCCCCACCTTCCAGCTCCCCTGGGTAGTACAGATATCGTACATGGACTCGAGGAGGGAGCTTTTTCTCATAGACCCCAACAGGCCTAGCATATAGGGTTGAAGGCTTGGAAGATATTGCTTTTTCACGTATTGCATCCTTTGGCTTCTTGCCAGTGAGCTGGGTCACTTCATTGTTCAAAGCAGAGACAACATCTGGCAGTCTTTTAACCCATGCAGTAGACCGGCCAGAGGGCATATTCATTTCAACGGCATACTGGTAGCCAAACAGCCTTTCCGCCAGGGTGCGATTGAATCTCTCCACAATTGCTTGGTCTCTGTGGATATCGGGGCGCCCTCGGCGAATGGTAGTTTTGTTGTTTTCCATGGTCTTAGTCACAGCCCCCATAAACTCACTCCCAGGGTCAACTTGCAAGAGTTGAGGCCACTTCAAAGGCCCCTTCCTATAAATCTTCTGAAATGCCCTTGAGACTTCTTCAGACTCTTTCGAAGTCAGGGGCTCCGCAGCTTTGTATCGGCTAGCCACATCCACAACTTTCAGGGCGTATTTGTAAACCTTTCTGCCTTTAGGGAGCTTGTCATGGGGTAGGAAGAGAAGGTCCGCTTGATGCACCGCATTGGGCGAGGAGACATCAAACTTGGGCCGAGGGATGTAGCGTGGCGCCGGGAGGTATATTTGCCAAAGGGCCTGTTTGACCAGCCATTTCTTTGTCGCCTCTTCAGAGACCCTAGCCGCAGTGGCCAGCTTTTTTACAGCGGTAAGACCTTTCCAGTAGCCTTTCGGGCTGTAGTATATCTTAGAGAGTTTGGCCTCCATAGGGGAGTGTGTGAGGTATATACTTATGTATTGTGTTGTTTGTTTACAGAAAGCGATAGGCCGCATACCCACCCGCAAGTAGGGTGCCTCCAATGAACACAAGTTTACCAGTCTGTTGTTGTGGGCTGGGCTTGTAGAAGTCCGAGAACTGAGGCACTTTGTAGTCTTTGATTTGTTTATCTGGTTGTGTTTGGTGCATCTGGTTATACCAGGCCAGGGCTTGGTCGGTGGTTTGGAAGTTTTGGCTAGCTTGGTGTTTCATCCGATCGTTGGTTGCAATCCAGTCGAGGAGCTTGGTGCGGTCCTTCTGGTATTTGGCGTAAGCCGCTTGGTATTGTTCCAGGGCTTTGTCGTGACGGATTTTCTCATCCAATACTGCCTTTCCGCTATCACCAGACAGATATTTCGCGAGATAGTTGCCGCCCGTGAAAGCGGCCACATTGAGAACAGCGCCAAGGGCCATTATTGCAATCGAGGCCATTGTGGTGGTGGTGGTGTGTATACATATGGTTTTACATGTTGGCTGGGAGGATTTTCTGGTCCTCGAGATATTTCTTCAGCGCGATGCTGCCAGCCATGACGGCTGTGAACTTGACGTAGTTCATCAAGCTTGCACTGGGGTCGGCAGTGAAGTTTTCTTTGATGGTCTTTTTCCCAATCCAACCAATACCGGCGACAAGGCCAGTGATTGTTGCGGCGTCGAGGATAGCCTTCACAAGCTTGTTTTCAGACATGGTTTGTGTGCAGTACACTTATGATTAATTTTTATTCCATTTTTTCTAATTCCTTGTCTTACCGGAATTCGAGATGGGGGTGGTGAAGCGGGCTCTGGGGCCGGCGCTGGTGGTGTGTTTGGTGTGCGCCAAAGCTTTTGCATTATGGCTTCGCGTTGGTAGTACACACCCGCAGCAGAGACAATCAACCCACCAAACCCCAGAATATAAAAGATTGAGTTGCTGTTGGTGTCACTTGTTGCGCCACCGGTGTCACTTGTTGATGGTTGGTTTGCAGCACTGGGCTGTGTTGAGCGTGCAGTCTTTTGTGCTTCGGCCTTTTTCTTTGCTTCACGGGCCACGCGGTTGCGTTCTGCTAGCCTTTTGCCAGAAGCAACGCGGCCGGGGTTCTTTTCTGTTGCAGGTTTCGTTTTCGGGGTCTCAGAGGTAACACGAACAGGGGTTGGGGTTGGAGTTTGAGTTTCTTCAGAGATCGCCTCGAGTGGTGTGGCCATCGTGTATATATGTAAATTTTATTTTTGCAAAGTGTAACAAGTGTGCTGCCAGGTTACAGCCAGGATCCTTCAAGGTTGCTGCGAGGTTGCTGCCAGATTAACACCAACTTCATCAAAGCCCTCAAGTGTCTTCACTGTCTCTGCTTGGATGTGTGGGTTGGAGTTCCAATTCTATCAAGTCAGGCTTGTGATCAGGCTCTCGTTCAAGCTTGATGTGTTTTGTCGTGATGAGAGCAGCATTGGCAAGCGCCAGCCATCGTCCGCATCGCATGGCAAGAGCCCCAGCAAGATTTGACAGCTCCTGGTTGATGATGTAGTCGTTTTTGAGTTCTTGCTGCAACTCCTTGACATCCTCAACCGGGATCACCATGCCAACGCCTTTGGACATGAGCATGATAGCGGAATCAACTAGGGATTCGGTTGTCTTGTTGCCGATATAGGCCTCGTACCTTTTGCAGTACTTATCAACGTTCTTGTCTGACAGTCGCCTGACATGATCGTGTGTGAGCTGCACGCCGATAGCTTCTTTGGCCTTGCCAGTAGAAACGAGGATTGCTAGCTTCTCACGTTTGGCAGGAATGCCATTGTCACCGGCTATCCCTGTGGGAGGTGTGGTATCAGGGGTGGCCTCCAGCAACTGCAATACTTCGTTCAAAGCGGCCTCGTCTTCAGCTGCTTGTGCCATCAGCAAGGGTGTATACATATGTGTTTGTTTTTTTGTTTTTATTTTTCGATAATTCTCTTGATATCGGGCAAAAGGGTTTCAAGCTCCCGTATAAGCCCGGCCATGGTGTCTGGCATAGAATTCAACCGCAATGGATATCTGTAGAGAAGCATGAGGCGCAGATCTTCCTCGCCAGCGGCTTTGATAATTTTGTTTTGCGCATCAAGTGTATGGGCACGCAATTTATCCAAAAGCTGAGAAAGCACCGTGAGTTTGTGGAGGTTGGTTGGCACATTCATGGTCATATGTATATTTGTGTATATTTACTGTATTTACATCTTGTACTCAATCCCATACGGGTATCGCAGAGAAAAAACCAGGTGTGAGAACTTGCGGGACTTGAGCCTGGCGATAAGCTCTTTGTACTCCTCGTGGGAGAGCTCACCGGCATAGTCTTCGAAGATGGCCTTGGTAGTCTTGCTGGAGGGCGTGTAAAAGAGCACGATCGCTGCGATATTATCACGGTATGGCTTGGCAATGCTGGTGATCTGCTGGGTCAAGACCCACACGGATATGTCGTCATGTCTTGCACTGAACCCCAGATTGACCAGCTGACTCGTGCGGCCTTTGACATCTTTGGAGGCGGCGAGAGTGTTGGTGCAAGTAAAAAAGAAGCTCGCCAACTTCAACCAGTCTTCGATCTCATGCTGTTGGCAGACAATCACGAAGATTCGCGGATCGCGGTCCACGAAGCCATCGTATGTCTTGTTCTTGACAAATGTGGGGCAGAATAAAACGATGTAGTCAAAACAACCCCTAAAGGGACCTTGCAGTTGGTTTAGAAGATACTGTGTCTTGCCAGAGTTAGTGGGTCCCACGATTAGTGCATTGAATGGCAGCTTTTTTGGGTCCATAACCAACACCTATATTAGTTGGTTTGCAAACAGTTGGTTCGTGTGTTGGTGGAGAGGGGTGCCTTTGCCAGAAGTCTTTGTATTTCATTGTATGATAATAGCCTTGTGGATGGTAGTGGAGCCGGCTTAGCGTAAAACTTGCATGTTTGTTGTTTTGTGGCCATGGTATATATATGTGCCTAGTACTGAACCGATTCCAGCTGCCTGCCCATGAGATTCATCTGCGAGTCAGAGATGGTGAAGATGTGGCAGTTTGTGTTTCCCGAACCTTTGCCGTCTCGTTCGATCTCGAGTTGCACGCCATCCTGAGTGTTGACGAGCCGTTGCCGTGCAGGGCTGTGTCAGCCATGGACCGCAGGTCGATCCAGAGCCCAAACTTGTTGCCTGTGAGATATTTGGTCAGGTTCATGTTGGGCATGCCGCGCGTGTGTGTGTTAAAGTATCGGTTTATTTCACTCCACATGTCAGTACCACTGATGCCCTCGTTGTAGACCCTGTTTGGGACACCGTTGACTGTGACCTTCACTTTGGTGATGTCGGGATTGAAATAGTGCTCAGAGTCCCTGGCACCCGCTGTATAGGGATTGATGAACAGCAAGAGGATGCCCTTGAGAGACCGGCGCTGGGGGTTAACCCGAAGATTCAGCCGAGTGTCCCCGCCTTTTGAGAAGGGATGCACCCGATCTCGCATTACGAGGTCATAGGCGAACTCCTTGCCATTAGTGTAAGTGCTTGTTGCCTCGTCAGCCAGACTCTTACTTCTGATCGTCTCATACTCCAGCTGGAGGTTTTCCAACTTGTACACGAGCTTGCTTGCATCTGAGCCCCGGACAACTTGGGATGCGGGGGCGAGGGTTAGTTCAAAGACCAGATCATTGAATAGTGCTTGAGGATATATGATTCCGTGATCAGTTAAGATTTGGTGATCCAGTTTGATGCGGTTCTTATTCTTGTATATTGTCTGCAGCTTGTTCTCTGCATCCACGCCGGAGGACTTCTTGTCGCCAGCACCAGAGCGAATCTTGCACAAATCCACACTCTGGATGCCCTCCAAAGATTTTGTAGATGTCGCACCCAACCGTGTCCTGGACGGTGGTGGCGGCAAACTTTACAACGAACCTGTCCACCAGGGCCCGAGAAACATTTTGTACAAGAAAGTTGTTTGCATGGCCGCCGGAGAGATTGATGTTGAACACCAGTGCAAGTGAGCCAGAGACGATGACATCGTGCTGACTCAGCTTGGGCACCGAGACGTACAGTGTCTTGCCGGGATTGGCCTCAGAGGGGTTGAATGTGATGCGCTTGACGGTTCGCTCTGCCTTCATAGCGCCCAGTGTCTTTTCACTGTGAGATGGAAGTAGATTCGGTTGCACAGCCATGGTATATATATTTGTGTTTTAAAATTTATATTTATATATCATCATGGCTGAAGGCGGATATGATATACCTGGTGAGAATGAGAATACAGGGCTTGACTGGGACATAGACCACGATGATGACGATGACGAAGAAGAAGTTGACACAACAACTCCCTTTCAACCAGGCGGCACATCCACCCCATACCATGGCGGCGAGCAGCATGAAATGGTCAGGCTGCCTACTGAGCATAGTGGGCTGCCAGGTGATCCTCTTACCACCCCTCTGCTTGAGGACATCATACATGATGATGATAAACCAGAAAGAGTTGATAAAACTATGGACTGGATCAAAAAGCGATTTCCAAAAGTGGATGTAAAAAAACTAGGCCCAATTGGTTTCGGAAAAAGTGGGAGAGGAAATGAAGCGAAAATAGTTTCCTTTGGCCCAAAGGGTGGCGAAACTCCCATTTTCAAGCAAGATGGGTCGGGCCTTCTTAAAACATTCACAGACAAGTTCAAAAAATCTCTTGGCCCAAGCGCTGAAGAGCTTGTCTCTGAAGACAATGCATCAATAAGGGAAGAAAGACAAAGATTGAAGGAGGCAGAAAAACAACTGAAGGAGAATGAAAGAATTGCTGTAGAACAACAACAAGCAGCAAATGAGGTGCAAAACCTCAGAAACAGAATTGAGCAAACTCAAGCGAGGATTGACAATCTGGAGCAGGAACACGGTTCAAGCGTTGAAAATCAATCCGCGATAGAGCACCTAAAACTGCTGAAAAAGAATCTTCAAGGCGATCTTGAAACCCAGAAAAAAGAATTAGGTGCCCTTCAAAAAATACAAAAACAACGAGACCAAGAACAGGCAAAGGTTGACAAACTCAGAACACGACTTTCTGCCAAAGAGAAAGAAAGAAATGAAGTTGAAGCCAAACTAAACTCCACTAAACCCCTTGATGAGTTAAACGAAAGAGAAGCCGAGCTTGAACGCGAAAACGAGGAAGACAGACGCGTGATAGAGGATGAGAACACTTCTCCATCTGATAGAGAAGCCGCGGAAGCCCGAGTTGCTGAGCGAGAAGAAGAGCTGGCAAGGCTCAGAACACAGGTTGAGGAGAGGGAACAAGCCCTGCCTTTGAGAGGGAGGATCAAAAATATCTTCAAGAAATACGGATAGACACTGCAAGCGGTTGTTCTGGCAGCTGGCATCACCATCAGCGCTGTGGTACTCACCACCTTGAATGGCCTGGCAAGGGCCACCAAGGCTATTGGAAATGGGCTTAAAGAGCTTGGCAAAAAGGCAGCCGGCGCCCTGCCTGGCCTTATCGGCTCAATTGTGAGCTTCATCTTCAAAGCGGCTGGGTCGGTCATCTCCTTTCTGGGTGAACACGCTTGGCTGCTAATCCTTGCCGTGGTGGCCTTCCTGGTTGAAAGGATCACCAAGCGTGCGAGGTCTTGAGATTTGCGCTTATCTAAACCAAACGATAGCGCCTGCCAGAGCAAGCGCACCCACAGCTATGAGTGCCTTGTTTACGTGATGCAGGTCGGGTTGTGCTGGCGCGCTTGTGGTTGGGGCTGGCGCGATTGTGGTTTGGGCTGGCGCGCTTGTGGCTGGGGCTGGCTGCCTGTGTAGCCTCCTTATGTATCGGATTTGATGGATGACTGTTTGGTGGATTAATCTTTGTTGGTCCACCGTCCATGAGGTGAAGTGAGGCTTTTTTTGTCCCCACATTCACATCATTGTTCACTCCCAGCTTCATCCCTTGCGTTGCCTGCTTCAACTTGTTATTGTACCCAACCACGCTCTCTGTGTTGATAACCATGCGTGACGGCATTAGCCAACATCCGGGAGCTACAGCAAAGTCCAAACGCACCTTTGCCTCTTGGATGGCTAGCTGAAAACGCTGTACGCTCTTGGAAATGTCTGGCGTCCTGATTGCGTCTTCCATGAGGACTAGAAAATCACTCTGCGTCTCCTTGGCCCGCCCGCCTGCACCAAGAATGCTGCTTCGCGTGTTCACCTGAGCGCCAAGGACACAGTAGACAAAGGCCTCGATTGACTGGTTCATTCGCGATAGGCCCGGTTGTGTTAACCCCTGTGAGAGGTTTGGCACAAAGTGCTCGAACTGGTTAGCCGAGTGGTCATTGAGAATGTAAGGAATTCCGTTAGCCTTGTAATTCGGGTCATTTCTGTCTGTTACACGCTCATCGTCGAACAAAGCTAGATCGGGGTCGGGGTATGTGTAATCGACAGGACTAAGCCCTTCATATGCGATCCAAATGTAAACACTGCCAAGGCCATGGTTTTTGCCGAATGTGAAACGGAAGTCAGTGCTTGGGGCGACACCGAACTCCGCACAGATCCTGTTGTAAGAGGGGATGTCGTATTTGTTTTCTTGCTGATTGAATGTCGGGTCGCCGGGCAGAGCGGAGAAACTCTGTATCCCGCCCAACTCATAGAGGATTCGTCTTGTTGTGAAATAGACGTGGAAGAGATAAAACGACCTGAGGTGTGGGGTGAGGTCTAGGGAGGAGGAGAACAGAATATCGCGAGAGATCCCAGAGCCTGTTGTCGCGCACCACAAAGCAAAGTTTAGCTGCTGTGGCCAGAAAGACATGCTTGGCCCGCCAAGCCACTTCCTTGCGTACTTAGATTCAGTGAATTTAATCTGTGAGTCCTTGAAAATCTCCCTGAACTTGGTTGGCGTTACGTAGATCTTGTACTCATTGTCCAAGACATCGCCAACTGACATTTGTTTGCTTATTGTTTTTGAAAACTCAACGGCCGGGATTAGTTTTGTGATTGGACCCCTATTCAATGATAACTGATAGGGGAAGCCTCCGTCTTTATGTAGGCCTAAGGCGTCTTTCATGGCTTGAGTCCAATCCTTTGGCTCTATGTCTGAAACGAGCGCCCATGAGCCTGGGCCCTCTATGGAAAGCACTTCTCCTGTGGCCTTGTGGTTTTCATCAAAATCAACTTCTATTCTAAACTTTGACATATCAGCATTTGGGAAACGCGTTTTGAAGTCTGAGATTGCCTTGGCCTTGGCAGCAGCAGAGAGCCTGGCAGCCTCCGGCGAACTCATCCAAGCCATTTCAGTATCTACTGTGGGCTGTTTTGTGCGGATATACCTTGGCTGAGGAGTATTTGGAGGAGAATAAAACGGGGGCGGGTTAGGATTAAATCCACCGTGGCGCCTGTCAAACATGATTGTATATATTTATATATTTTTTAAAAAATATATAAATATATATTTTGCTAACAATCGTCGCGCCTTCGACTCCTCACACAATCTACTTCGATCACCCGCTTCCGAAACCGAGTTACATACGGCTCATCTCTTGCTCGATTTACAACTCGTGGGATACTTTGAAACAAAGAGGAGAGATAACATTGTTTAAAAATGGTGACAGTAAAGATGGAACCGTCATGAGACTCCTTCCAGGACATTACACTTTTGAGTCTTTGACAAATGAATCGAAAAACGTATTCAAAGACAAAAACTTTGAATTAGGAGTCGAGACAGACAGACCCCTAGGCCAGATGATCATTTTCAAAGAATACATGGAAGAAGTGAAACTAGACCACGACCTGTCTGAATTGCTTGGTATAAGTCCTAAATTGTTTTGGCCAACAACATTCGTCAAGCGTTTAAGGGCACCAAGCACTTACTTCATCCACTGTGATCTGATCGATAAAGAACAAAACCTCCTCAATGGTAAGCCTTCGACAGTTTTGGCTCGGTTTGATGTTCGTGGAAAGCCCTTTGAGAAGGTTTTTTACGAATCAACACAACAGAACGTCTACCGATTATGTAAACAGCATATCACTGACAGTGAGGGATGAGAACAATGACCTCTTCGACTTCAAAAACATGCCCTTAGAATTTGAAGTAGAAATAAATTAAAAACATAAACCCAATTATATACACACATCTGCCCTGAGTTCTGCGAACGTGCTGCCATCGGCCCCGGAATACGGTGATGCCCAACCACTATATCCACTCCATGAGATCACTCAAATCAATGCAGAAGACTTCCGACTCAAAAAGATCTCTGACTTACTGAAGGAGTTGTCTGACGAAGCCGAGCACTACAGGCAAGTCGCGAAGAAATACAAACGGACCCAATCAATAGTTCATTACTCGGCGGTTGGCCTTGGGTCGCTTTCTGTTGGGCTGTCATCAGGAGCCCTAGCCACTGCCTTGACCGGGTTCGGCATTGTTGCAAGCCCCGCACTTGCCGGCGTTGCTACGCTTTGCGGGCTGTCCTCAGTTGGCTTTGCAACTGCAAACAAACGGCTAGAGCGGAAAGTGACCAAACACGAGAAGATCTATACACTGGCACTGGCTAAACGAAACACTGTCAATGAGCTAATTTCAAAACTCTGGAAGACAAGAGGATCAGTGATACAGAATTCACCATAATTACTCGTGAGGTGGAAAAATATCACGAACTCAAGGCTGCAATCAGGGATGGTGTGAAGGCATCAAAAGACGTTGCCACTCAAACACAATCGCCAGACCTCGAGAAACTCAAAAACGAGCTTCGCAAGGAAGTCAAACAAGAATTTCAAAAAAAGATAAATCTTCTCACCGCAGCATCCAAGTCCGATTTGAGAGATCAAATTCTGGATTTAACCTCTACATTTCGAAGGATAAATCTTATGTGCCCAATTGAATAGACAACACGGCTGTGTACGACGCTTGGACACTAAAGGTGAATACAAAGCCAAACTCGATGAGCTGGATAAAGAACACAAATTTATCCTCCTACGCTCACTCACTCAATACAACAAGGAAATGCGCCGTTCAAACCTGCTAGAACGCCTTCATCACACCAAGGAGCGTCTTTGTCACGTGGCACAATACCACCCCAACCTACCTTTCACCCTTTTGAATGAAAGGATAAAAGCTTGCCAAAACTGCGAAGGCAAATTAAACCTCAGGATGTTTTCATCAGAACTTTGCTGTGAGAACTGCGGGCTCCTAGAGCCTCTGGATGGTGTGACCTTTGATTATCAAGAGCTCTATGGTGGTGATTACAAAATTACTAAAAAAAGAAGGCCCACCAAACGCTACAACTTCAAAAACTATCTCAACAAACATCTGAAAATTTGCGACTCCTACACCTGCTTGTCCTCCGAAGAAATACAACATGCAAATGATACCTTCAACTTCATTGAAGAACATCTACCGGATAGAATCTCTATGCCATTTGTAGCCTACAAAATCTTAGACGCGATAGTACTAAAAGGGCCACAACGTGCTATTGTCAATTACTTCTGGCTACAAATTCCACAAAACTCAATGTGGAAACACGAGCAAAAATGGCAGATCGTGCTTGGAAAGATGGGTCACGTTGTGTGACATTGCGTTACTTGTCACGCGTGACACATTGCGTGACAGACCAAAAAAAGGGACAAAACCCTTGCAGGGGGGTGCCGGTGACTGTTCTTTGCCTAGCCTCGGCTAGGACTTTAACCGCTGACAAGGCGGTTGTCATTCCACATTTTACCTCTGGGAGCGAGGGCGAGAACTCCGAGGAGAACTCTAGTTTGGCACATAATGTAATCATTACATCATAAAGCGGTATTTATTTTAAGAAATAAAGGGGAACCTTGTTTTTCTCGTGCCGGGATTTTCCCTTTATGACGTAAACTTTGCCAGAATATTCGAAAATGACAGTTTAATCTATTTTTACTGCTGATGTAATTGTCATGTGATTAGTTTTAACCAATATTATGCTATGGGTTCAGCTGTTAACGTCATTCGAAACAAGTATGGACAACAACCAGATGCTCCAAGACGTTTTTCAAACTTTTTCAAGACTTCAAGAGAAATACCCAAGAATTCAACCAAACCTGGAAAAATGTTTAAAAGAAATTCAAGCAAAATATGTTGGAGACCAAGCCGCTTCAAGACAAGACAAAAAAGAAAAAATTAAGAGGCTTTTAACCAAGTTCATGGACATGAAGCATTTGGATGTGTCCTACCAAGGTTTGGTTGATGAAACCGCGAGTAACGAACATGAACTTATACAACTTTTGAAAAAACTGAATGAAGCAATTTTATCCGGTAAAAAGAAAACAATTTTGTTTGCGTTAAGGCAAGGAAAATTATTGCAAGACGCAAAAATATTTCTTACGCGCTTGATGAACAAGAATGTTCGAGAGATGTGGGGATTTTCTACTCGTTATGTTAAGTTTTTAATCTCATTGTACCAGCTTGTTGAAGAATATCCAAGACTTTGTTATTGTGCTGTTCTAATTCGTACTTTCATGTCAAATATGAAATTATTCGGGAAATCTGCGAAGAAGACGCTACCTTCTGGAAGAACATTTGTTAAATTCACAAATGAAAAATATGTATCAATGATGTAATGTTTAAAAATAGCACAACACGTGATTTGATTGTCAGAGTGGGAAACGCGTTTCCTACTTTTTGAATCAATTAGTCTACATTTTACAAAGATATGACGTCATGAAAGCTAGACACGTGATTTGATTGTCAAAAGTGGGAAACGCGTTTCCTACTTTTTTGAATCGATTAGTCTGCATTTTTTACAAAGTTATGACTTAAGTTATGTTTATCTTAAGTTTGCCCAATTGAACATTTGAAATTAATTAATATAAATATGACTTGGCAAGGCACTGAAGTTTATAAGCATTTTATCACACAACTGTATATCATTAGGCGTATGGATGAAAAGAATAAATACAAAATTCAACTAGATGTTTTGATCTAAAACACAAGCAAGTCATGCTGCGTTCACTCACTGGCAGCGACTATACAACCGAACTTCACCGCTCACAACTACCAGAGAAGCTCTATCTAATCTTAGAAGCTCTTAGTTTGTCAGCAAAACAGGAGTTTGTTATCACTCAAAACAAAACAAACGAAAGCATAAAATCGTGTCAAAGCTGTGGTGGCTCATTTACACTCGTGTGTGAATTCACAGAACTTGTCTGCATTTTATGCAAACGCATTGAAATAATGGACGGTGCGGCCTTTTCTCATAAGGACCTTTACAACGGAGGAAATATGAAACTTAAAAGTCGATGCACAAATTATAATTTCAAATATCGTCTTAATCTTATATTCGAAAAGGGAAACCCCGCTCCGAGGTTAACCGATGACGAAATTATGCAAACTAACTATGTTCACTCAACCATAAAATATTATTTGCCAAACAATATTTCTTATAATTTCATAAAGTGACCTTCACTCCGCCAAGCTCTGTGACTTCGCGTGCTATTTTCTGGAGAATAACCGCCCTATTGGCTATGAAAAAAGCATTAAGGTCCTTGATTTGGTAGTCATCAGGGACGTTCATCTTGTAGCCATGCAACCATTTGCCGAAGTAGTCTTGGTTCCTTGGGTTGAAGTCAAGACCTTGGGCCGCCATGTTATATACAGGGATTTTGTTCTTTTCAATTGGTGGTCTCGTATCAAACCGCTGCGCCATTACCATGTGGGTGGGTATATACAGGGGGTGGGATTTCTCCAATTGGTAATAGCCCCTGGGTTGGGGTGATCTCGTACCGGTTGGGGTGATCTCGTACCGGAGCAGCATATGCAAACAGAATAGTAGTATAGGGCGTTGGTGATCCGGGACCACCTGAAATAAGCTGCCAAACGCCCGAGTTACCGGCTCCCAGGACGAATGCAATGAGTCCGCGGGAGCCGGTAACTCGGGCGTTTGGCAGCTTATTTCAGGTGGTCCCGGATCACCAACGCCCTATACTACTTTTTTAGGGTCCAGCAGACCCCAACAGAACCTTAAATGAGTAGTTAGTCATCCTTCGTTTTTATGCCCCAGGACCGACTGAAAGGAGGTCCTGCGGCCTTAAAACGAAGGATGACTAACTACTAATTTAAGGTTCTGTGGGGGTCTGCTGGACCCTAAAAATGCTGTCCCAAAACATGTAAGATCTACCTACTCAACCCCTTACCCTTTGAGAACATTGATAACTCGAATTTAATATTCCATCGATTCACTTGAATTAGAAAGAGTAAGCCATCGAGATTTTAGAACTTATCTGCCTGCACTAAAAATTATTTCAGCAGTCTAAAGCGAAGCGAAGTCGCATGACATTAATACTGGAACATTTTTGGAAATTAACCAATCGTATCCCACTTTCTCCCGCTCTTTTTTATTGTCCTGTCTCTAAGCGTCCCAAAGCCCACTTACTTGTCCCATGTTTCATCTGGGTTTCTAAGCCCCCTCCACACAGGTGCAATTGATGTATAAGAATGGATATTAGTTAGAGGTTTAATTTATAGAAATAATTTTGGAAATAGTTAAAGGTTATATTGTTCAGTAATTTTGTTTTATACAGCAGTGTTATGTTTATTTTGTAATTCTACACACGACCACATCAGCTTTGCTGTAATTTTATCATGTTTAGATAAATGCTTTCATCATCATTATCATGCATGTAAAACTGGCTTTGCTTATCAATTGTTTAGATAAGT
>JAJLRJ010000010.1:18626546-18643283 GCA_024195265.1 Dendrophyllia cribrosa
TTAAATACTTAACACTTTAAGCCAATCTAAACGCGCTTTGAATAGATAAACCGCCTACGTGACTCGAACAAAGTTTGAAAGGCTTTGTATTAAGGTGTTTTTGATATGAAAAATCAGTGAAATCAGCGGTAAACGTAATTTGAACGTTTTGGGGCCTCAAATATAATAAATATAAGGCAATGTTACATTAGAGAGTGAAAAACCGATTCAAGAAATGTAGCCTTTGGCTTAAAATTCAACAAATTACATGTATGTGACGGGGCTGCACGGTGAAATCCGCTCATCGGACTTCCAATCTATTAGTTCTCATGCGATAAGAAAACATTTCACGACTTGTGCCCAAAGTTAACTCAAAGAGAAAAGTAAATTTTTGATGTGTGCATCGCTAGCGGCTTGGAAAAAGATGTGTAAATAGGTTCGAAATGATCCAGAATACGTATTTGATACAAATGCTGTACCTTTTTGTCGACCCACGTTCATACAAGCAAAGCAGAACAAAAGGTCCTGAAGATGACAACGCGAATTTGTTTTTGAGCGGAAATACTGTCTTCGAGTATATATTCTAAGGGATACTGATTATATACTGTAAAGTTTGGAGAGTAAATAGGCTGCAATTGGATAAATTAGAGGACTGCTTATTCTCGAGTATTCATCCAACGGGTATTCTTTTCTATTACTACCTGCGGTGGCATAAACAGCATTAAAATAAACGTATCCTTTCAGTGGAACCACAGTGGACATCATTGAAACCTGCCTTTTTGTGCCGGCCTTTTTCTAACGGCTCAGCTGTATATGCTGCAAACTGAACCTCTCAAACGTGAAATCTTTCAGACAATAATTTTGCTGCTCTCTATCAATTCTTTGCATTTTCACTAAAATTTGGAATGTTCCAAGAATAGTTTTTAGGTTTTCAATTCAACATTGACCCAGGTGTTCGATTTCCTTGCGAAAATATTGATATCTGCAAGCTTTTCAAAGTATCTGCCGCAAGTCTTTAAGGAAAATCTGGTCTTTCCCTGCGCAATTAACGAAATGAGACGCTCTCGTTGAGCACTTTCGTTTCGCCAGAGAGTTCCGATGGAAGACTAGCGGAATCGCTTGCGCGTGTTTGCAAGCACAGTTTAAGAGCCCAAATTGAAATTTACGATCGTCGTACTGAGTCTGAGCGCAGGTCGGTAGCTATGCGCTATTTAAACAGATCAGCAGTCAATTTCATCTTGGACGAACCTCCCAGTACCTCAAAGGAAGTCAGCGACGAGTAAGAAAGCTCGGACGTCGACGAACTGCCGTCACCGGGAGAAATTTGCGCACTCGTCACGGTCGATGCTACTTGCCTACGCCCCAGTGTGTTTTTAGGCAAGGTTCTTAAGTACACTGCAGACGGAAAGACCGCTCCATTCGCTTGGCTCAAAGAATCGGAAACTCGCCGAATTCCTTCCAGTTTCAAACAGGCTATGACGTGTGGGAAGAGAAAGTCAATGCTCTAATCTACCCTGTAGATGTCACTTTCCATCGACTCGACGGAACGTACGAGCTTCGAACAGCTAAGGAACGAACACAACGCATTAGTTAAGAAGGGCTGAGTGCAGATTAAATGCCAAATTTTGATAAGGACCATTCGTAAGAGCAACACTTGTTCTTCTAATTCGTTCAACAGATTAAGCGCGAAATGTCTCTTTCCTGAAACGCCTCTCTTGAATTCAGCGATTGTTCAACGGGGCTATGTCATGGTGGTTTTCAGGTATTTTGATGAAAACGGCCTCAAATTAGAACTAAGTACCTTTGTCGTACAAGAAATGCTTATAGAGCAGATATCAAGTGAATTTTCGAAGCAAAAATAAACCATAATCTGAGTTTTAGCTATTTTTTCGAAGACAGAAGCGACAAACTTGGAAGAATTAGTCTCAGTTTTTCGAGATTTCCATCCTGGCCATCTGCAGCCCAAGACACTTATGATTACTCCTAGAGTACTAGTAGAAGAACTAGTTAAACAAAACTTGAAACTTTTTTTTTTTTTTTTTCACTGACACAAATGTCTTTTGGCTTTTAAAAGTAACACTATAAATGCTGACATAGCCCCTTGAACTATCTATTTTGGGTTTACTTGCACACATTAGCGAGTTTACGCAACGCCGACAAGTGATTTTACATTCTACTTAAGAATTTCGCGAATCTCTGAGGGCCGGTTATTTAAACAAAGTTTGGACGGTGTTTAACAAAACCGCGGTCTTACCCAATTTCAATCTGGCTAACCCTAATATTTAAACGCTATTCACTACAAACGATGTCAAGAAAGCATATGGCACAGACTAGAAAAAATATTCGCCTCTTCGAAATAGCCAACTTGGTAGGGAGGTCCATTAATTTTCTTAAACCGCGGTCTAAGTTAGACTATGTTTAAATAACCATTTTTCGTTTCTTCTTCAATGTACAACTACAGTTTAAACAATTTATTTCTCCATCTCACAAACATTAACTAAGCAAATGCAACTAAGGGAAGAAGCTCCAAATAGACGGAGCGGTTATAACGCAAGCATTTTGGTTTGAGATAAACGCCACGATTGATAGTGCTTCTGAAACAAAGAAGGGCAACCTTGATTTCAAACTAAACTGTAATCCACTTCAATCCTTGCAATCCTGCAATTTATCTCCAAACAATTACTTTTGTTTTCCTCTGTAGAATCTTTTTAACAAACTAAGTTGTACATTTTGTGGCATTTGGCGATATAACGTGGAAATAAACGAAGAGAAATTTTACTATTTTGGCGGAACAGTGTCATCAGTATTGATTTATGAAATGAGTATATACGAAGAGCGACGACTGATACCGAAGATATCCGAAATATTCACGAAGAGGCTGCGTAAGGTTTCTACATCAATAATTGCACCTTATGAGCCAACAGATGACTCAAAAGTTATGACGAGTAAACAGTTTATTTCTCCATCTCAGAAACATTAACTAAGCAAATGTAACTAAGTGAAGAAGTTCAAAATAGACGGAGCGGTTATAACGCACGCATTTTGGTTTGAGATAAACGCCACGTTTGGGAGTGCAAATGAAACGAAAAAGGGCAACGTTGATTTCAAACTAAACTGTAATCCATTCCAATCCTTGCAATCCCTCACTTTTTCTCCAAACGATTACTTTTGTACAGATTACTTTTTCTACAGAATCTTTTATTCGAACTAAGTTGTATATTTTATGGCATTTGGCGATATAACATGGAAATAAGCGAAGAGAAATTTTACTATTTTGGCGGGACAGTGTCATCAGTATTCATTAATGAAATAAGTATATACGAAGAGCGACGACTGATACCGAAGATACCCGAAAGATTCACGAGGAGGCTGCGTAAGGTTTCTGAATCAATAATTGCACCTTAGGAGCCAACAGATGACTCAAAAGTTATGACGAATAAACAATTTGTTTCTCCATCTCAGAAACGTTAACTAAGCAAATGCAACTAAGTGAAGAATCTCAAAATACACGAAGGGGTTATAACTCACGCACGCTGGTTTGAGATAAACGCTACGTTTGACAGTGCTTCACAAACAAAGAAGTACAGCTTTGATTTCAAACTAAACTATAGTCCTTTGCAATCCTGCACTTTATCTCCAAACAATTAATTTTGTTTTGCTCTATAGAATCTTTTTATAAAACTAAGTTGTACATTTTGTGGCATTTGGCGATATAACGTGGAAATAAGCGAACAGAAATTTTACTATTTTGGCGGAACAGTGTCATCAGTATTCATTAATGAAATAAGTATATACGAAGAGCGACGACTGATACCGAAGATACCCGAAAGATTCACGAGGAGGCTGCGTAAGGTTTCTGCATCAATAATTGCACTTTAGGAGCCAACAGATGACTCAAAAGTTATGACGAATAAACAATTTGTTTCTCCATCTCAGAAACGTTAACTAAGCAAATGCAACTAAGTGAAGTATCTCAAAATAGAGGAAGGGGTTATACCTCACGCACGCTGGTTTGAAATAAACGCTACGTTTGACAGTGCTTCACAAACAAAGAAGTTCAGCTTTGATTTCAAACTAAACTGTAGTCCACTTCACCTTTGCAATCCTGCACTTTATCTCCAAACAATTAATTTTGTTTTCCTCTGTAGAATCTTTTTATCGAACTAAGTTGTATATTTTATGGCATTTGGCGATATAACAAGAGTAGTTAAGGACTTGGCGGTACCAGATCAGTTTTGCAAAACTGATCTGATACCATGCCAAGTCTTAACTACTTCCCATCTGTTGGATTAAAAAATATAGAAAAATTAAATGAAACTATATGTTAAAAAAACAAATGGTGCGTTTATTTCATTGCGTGACACAATTCTCGGAAACACAGGATGTAATACCCAGAAACAGAGAACGGGGAATCCCCCGCTTACAAGTCTGAACATGTTTTGATAAAAAGGAAATGAGTCATCACTAATAGTTATTGTTTCAGATCACGAGACGGTCGTGTGATATTTTTAACCAATCAGAGGCTTCACACTTTGATTCACAATTGTGAACTTTTTCAGTGAAAAAGTTCACAATTGTGAAGTTGCTTGTGAAGTTAAGATGCCTTACTCTCTAAAACAGCTCGATCAGCGATATGAGACAATGGAAAATATCGCTAACGCGTTAGCCGATTTTTAGCCAAGCTTTTCCGCATGATCGTCATATGGCTGTCTTGTAGGTAAAGAGATCTAGAAGTTTATGATTTAGTTTAATCTTAAAATGGCTGAGAGTGAAACTGGTTTATCTGATTTGTTCGATGTTGATGCAAATATTCTCAGGATTTTCGAATTTGCTAGTCGTGTGAAGAAGAGTATTTCATCTTTCACCAAACATACATAACTGAATGATGCATCATCCACCTTCTGATTGGTTGAAAAAATCATACGACTGACTCATGATCTGAAACAATAGCTATTAATGATGACTCATTTCCTGTTATTAAAACATGTTCGCTATTTTTGTTTTCTGGGAATTTAGACACGCACCGCTTATAGCTATTGTTTTAAAAATATAATCTCATATAATAGTATAGAATGAATTGTAATTTGGAAATTCATGATGAATTTGAGAAGATGGGAGAGTTGACCTGTCCCTTTTGTGACCAACGATTAGCAGATGTTGGTAGAAATACGGAAATGATGAGTATTGGTGAGTTGACCTGTCCCTTTTGTGACCGACGATTAGCAGATGTTGGTAGAAATACGGAAATGATGAGTATTGGTGAGTTGATATGTCCCTTTTATGATATGAAATTATTAGAAGTTGATAGTAGTGCTAGATTGGTTGAGTTATGTTGTTGTGAACAAGATATAAATAGTATAGATGGTATGAGCGTCTGTCTAAATTGCGGTTCCGTCCATGGTTATGATTATGTTAAAGAGTACGTTGATTTTTATGAGAATATGTATAGAATAAGGACGAAGAGTGTGTATGTAAGAAAATATCATATCGAAAATATAATCAATAAATATAATAAAGAAATTCATTTGAGTTATCAAGACCGTAACAAAATATATAAGATTTTTGGATTAATAAACAACGTGTTACCAGAAGTCAATAAGAACCGGAAACGGATGATTAGTGTAACCTATGTTTTGAGAAGATTATTAAAAATTTTAGGATTACCTTATGATAAAATAAAAATAACTTCTTCTAAAAAGACATTAAAATTTTATGAACAATGGTGGGATGATGTTTATAAATTAATAAAGAATGATGTCAACAAAATTATTAAAAGGTGACCTGTTGCATGATTCTCAGAAAAATAGGAAGTCATACGTCATGCAAAGGGGGTTTTCCCTATGAATGAGTTATTGAATAAAGTTTGTTAGTAAAGTTTATCGTAAAATTTACTATAAAAGTTTACTCGGAAGTGAATTTTTTATCATACTGTTTCTCGAATTTATCGGCAAGAGGACAAATATCGATGATTATTTCGTCTAACTGTCTCATTTCATTGATGAATATATTGTGGTTGAATTGATTTCCTCTAAGACAAGACCGTAAAAAAACTAATACTTTTTCATATGTCGTATAAGCAAATTCAGACATTTCGATTTTCTTTTTATAATTCTTGATTTCACTTACTGTTTTTAGCACTAAACCAGCTCCAGAAATAGAAGCTAGTATAGCAGGATTTAATGTGATACTACCAGCTACAGTACCAATAACTATTAAGCCTGTTGAAGTTACATTAATAGCTAAATTCAATCTCTTAAAATATTTGAAAGCCTTCATATAACACCAAAATCTTTTGTGGTAGAATCGGTATAATGCTTTGATTTCAGATAATTTTTCTTGGCTGATGCTTTTATCAATATGATTAAAATTGAAGATGTCTGTTTCAGTCATTTATATTATATATTTGGATAATAATAATTAAATTTTAGGATTTGAAATGAGGCAATATAATAATCCAGAGATTTGACCCATTATTGGAGATCTTTTTAATTTCTTCGGTATTGAAAGGCAGCAATATGTGTATCCAGGCCCCTTTTCATAGTCATTGTAAAATCTTCCAAATGCATCATGAAAAATAGCATGTTTAATTAAAAATTGGTATTTGGTATTTAGAGTACAAGAACCTGGTCCTATTAATCCAATGTCAGAGTGTTTTTCTAATATTTGGTTAAATGATATTGGCTTATTCAAATAGTTAACGTACAAAAATTGATATATTAAAGCCGATTTTAATATTTCATCTTTAGTATTAGGATGTAGGTTTTTTTGGGTTGTGAAAAATTTATTACAAAAATTAATTGACTGTGCAAGAATTGACATTTATATATATCAATATATTAGATAATTATATATTAAAACTCTTCAAAAAGTACACTGATATGGCAATTATAAGGTGCATATGTAATATGATCAATTGATATTAATTTGATTCGTACAACTGTATCTTCATTGAAATTGATAACTGATGACGCTATATTGAAAGTGTAATAAATTTTATTCGATGCTTTATTCCAATTTTGGGGTCCAAATGAATTGTTACCGATTAATATAACCATTTTTTTGTATCCTTCAGGCGGCTTATCGTCCAATATTATCAACCATAATTTTACTATTTTTAAATTAGTTAACGCAATAAATGATGATGAACCGTTGAATATGATATCATTAGTGTTCTTATTTTTCATATAATTGCCTAAAAATATGAATTTTTGTTTCTTTATAGGTAAACCAATTATGTTTCTACCATTTAAATCAATATCAGTCTCCATTGTCATTTTACCGTTTTCGATTGTATAAATAGAATCAAATACATCTGAATCAACACTCGAGACATGTCCTTGAACACCATAAACGATTAGATGTGCTTTATTTGTATTTCCTTTTGTTATACTACCATGAAGATCTATCATTATATATTCAGGAGGAGAAACCTGCCACTTGTGTAAATTAACAATACTTTTCGTATATCCTTCAGTGCTAAATATCTTTGTTGTTTGCTGACCGATGTTGATAACTGTTGAGACAACAGTGACAGATGTTGAACTAATATGAGCTTTATCTGGAACAAAAAACTCGATTACCAAAGTGAACTCACCTTGAGGAAGTTTGTATGCATTGAAACCTATCCTTGACCTGAAGTCATCATTATTGTCTGTTGTAAGTGTTATATCATAGGCTTTCTTATTGATTTGGTGAGGTGATGCAGCAAAATTGATAATTCCATTAACAACTATATTACTTTCTGAGGAGCTCTCATCTACATCTTCCATTAGATATCTGAAAACATCTTTCAATGTAGATGGAGTTATGTGTGACTTGTTTACATAACTCTTATAATCATCTGTTATTCGTGTGTACAAGTTTGTATTGGAATCATTGAGTTCGGTGTTGAAGAATGAAACATTTATAGCAGCGTCATTCTCATTTGGTTTAGGAGTTGCTAGATTAACAATCTTTTTATCTCCCATATCAAGATCGCTGGAAATAGTTTTATCAAGTTTGAGTGTTTCTAAATTATTTATTGCATTCGTATTTTGATTTATTCTTGTGTTGTTATCACCAGTTTTTGTGTCAACATATCCTTTATTTGTAGCGTGATCAACTGCTATTGGATCTTTTACATTGAAGATCGTATTTTTATTCATATCAAGGCCCGTTTCCATCATCAACATCTCTTTACGAGAAAGAAAAATGTTTTTTACATCATTATAACTAACAAGATTGTTGTAATTTGCAGCTAAATCCAAGTATGTCTGTTGTTTCGACTTAACAACATTAAAAAGTTCTTTCAAATCAATGTTTTTAGTAACTTCATGAGTGTGATCAGGAACATCGGGATGATATTTTTTTAGAGTTATCATATTCACAGCTGAAAGATCTTGGTTTTCATCTGTGTTGATATTTATGATTTTCTTATTCTTCGCATCATATTGTTGACCGTCATAATTTAAAAAATGTGTCTTCCCATGGTAAAAAGGGAAAGCATCATTATCCCCAGCTGCTTGAACATTTAATAAAGAATGATAATTAGCATCTAAATGATCATTCAATACTATTCTTTTGTTTTTCATATATGCATCTGTAATATTAGCTTTTTTATTATTATGATTTTTAAGAGTTATCATATTAACAGCTGACAAATCATTGTTTTCATCTGTATCCATATTTGTAATCAATTTTCGGTCCATATCAATTTCACCAGGAAGAATTAATTTATGTCCCCGCATATCAAGATCCCCCACCATATGAGTTGTTCCATCTAATTTTAAATAATGCGTGTCTCCATACTCTTTATTAACAGCATCTTTTTCTGAAATTGGTGTTTTTAAATTTCTTATATTATTGTTTTTCATATCAAGATTTGCTGTAACTAATGGTAAATGCTTACTAACAAATGTATTTCTAATAAATTTGAAATCAACTACATCATTCAAACCAGTAACTGTTCCTATATTTACTATTTTTTTATTTTGCATATCATAATTACCATCATCTGTCAATTTGAAGCCAACGCCTGGCGGGCCTGGTGGCCCTTGTGATGTTGTTGTTGTTGTTGTTGTTGTTGATGGTAGTAATCCGTTTGAATAACTCATTATATATAATATGAGTATATTATATTTTTTCATTGAAATTCTTGGTTGTGAATTTCCTTGGTTTATCAATATATATGAAGCAATATGAATCATTAGTGGCTTTTTCATAGTCAGATTTTTTTATACCAAGCTCTCTACTAATCCTGTTTTGTTCGTTTGGAGAAGGAAATTCAAAAATGCAGTAATGTGTAGAGTTAAGACGGATACATTTGTCAGTGTCATAAAACGATTGACTAAGATATATGCAACTGCAATTTTTGTTTCTTGAGTTAGTGTAGTAGTTTCTTATTTCTGCATCATTTTTACTACCAGTATTAAGATAGTCATCAAAAATAACCAACTTTTGGTTATCACAATTTAATTCGGACAAAGGCAATATTTGATCATTACTTGCTTCAATAATTGGGTAACCCACCTCTTCACTGATTGGTTTCAATGTTTCCAGTAAATGTTGATATTTTGATTGTTCCAAGTTTTTAGCATATAGATAAATTTTATCGAAATAGAGTAGCCTATAGATCATGTCTAGCAGAACGTTTGTTTTTCCTGACCCAGATGGGCCGCAAATTAGCATCCGGAAGCATCGGTCAGGCATGAAAGGATATAACTGTTTATAATTTGAGGTTACATCATCATCGGCATCGTAATTTGGTATTATCATTTATATTATATGGGTATATTATTTCAATATAACATGGTGTATAACACGGTGTACAACACAGTGTACAACACGGTGTAAAATGCTCTTTTTTATATATGATTTCCAAATTTTATGTAACCTAATAATATAATAAAAATGAGTTTACTTAAATGGAAAGAACTTGCAAAGAGTAAATCTCTATTAGGTAATAAGATTAATCTTGTACATGATGCAATCACAAAACATAATCTTAGTCATAAGATAAGTCAAGAGTCATTGGCTAAGGTATTCAAACCTGTGACTAGTAAATTAGATGATGTTATCGACAGTAATGTAGATTTAAGGGTACCCATAAGAAAGAAAAGAGCACCTAAAAAAGCTGATCAAGGTATTGATTATATGCCTGAAGTTGACCCTTTCGAAGACATGCAAGTTGATGATTTATTTGGTGATTATGTCCCACCAAATCAAAATAAACAAATTGTACCTAAACCACCTACTTAGGAAGAATCTTTACAAGATCTTATGGAAGGAAATAAGAATATTTATGTTGATCCTGAATACTTTGTTAATCAACCAGATGATTTACCGCCAGAATATGATGACGACGATGAGATGGACTATGGATTAGATGATGAAGATGAAAGTAATTTGATTTTGGATGATCTTGGTATTACTAATTATGAAAATGTGGATAAGATATTGAATCAATCATCAATAACAGACAAAAAAACTAAGACATATCTTAATAAGATTATAAAAAATGCTAAAGCAAAAAGAAGTCAATTAGGTGGATTTAAGTCACATGTTACAAAACAGTTCAAAAGTGGGGCTATATCTGAAGCCGAGAGACAAATGAAAAACAAAAGAATAGACAACGCAAGAGTTACTTTAAATGAATACATAAAACATTATAATACTAAATTGGAAACAATGAAAGGTTCTGGAATCAAAGGCCGAGGAAGAAAACAGAGAGGTGGAAATATTATGTTTTTTAATGATGTAAAGCAGCTTTTGAAAAAATTGGAATTGATTATTGGTGAAAGATTGGCAGGGAATACGAGCATTGAGATGAGGAATATGGGAGTAACTATACTAGATAAATTATTGGAAATGTCTAAAATCAATAGATCGCAGTATAATAAATTGTATGGTCAATATTTTAAAAATATAATGTAACTTTATTATATATGGAACGAGAGATAGTATTATCCTCCTATAGTGTGAAGTCCCAATTAAATAATAAACCTGAAGATTTCACAACAAAATTTACTAGACAAATGATATTGGATAGTAATTCTCAATATGTTATCGGTCTTAACAGAATTATCAATATGAGTTTCACATGGTTCAATGTTAACGCAGGATACAACAATCAATTAATAAAATATAGCTCTAATAATGGTACAACTTATCACAACATACAATTTCCATCAGGAGTATGGAATTATACTGATTTCGATGAATATATAAAAGATATAACAAAGAACGGTGATGAATATCCAATCACTCTTGAATTTGATCAGACAACATTTAGGGTTACGATTACATTGGCTCAGAATTATCAGCTTGATTTAACGCATTCCAATTTTAATGATCTAATCGGGTTTGATAAGACAGTATTGACAAGTGGAACAAATATTGGTCTTAGAGTACCAAATCTAAGTCAAGACACCGATATTTTGAATATCCATTGTGACCTAATTAATGATTCACTTGTCGACGGTCAAGATACAGACATCATTTATAGCTTCTCTACCAGTGTACTCCAACCTAGTTATAGCTTCACTTTAGAACCTAAACGGGTTACATATAACCCAGTTAATAAAAATACTATCAGTAGTATCCGAATATACATCACAGATGGAAAAAGAAGATTAGTTAACTTGAATGGCGCAGATACAGCTTTCTCACTGATTCTGAAAAGTATAGAATAATATAACATAATAGTATAATGAAACCGTATGAATTCAAAAGATTTTACCATCCAAAACTTGGTAAATTTGTATACAGACACAAAGGATCGGGAATTATCGTTGATAATATTTTCAAACCGTTGAAGAGTGTTGCATCATCTGTTTTCAAGAAATTTGCTAAGCCAATAGCAAAGAAGGCGTTAGAATCGGGGATATCCCATGCAGGTGAGCGACTGGGTAAGGCGGTATCTCAAAAATCTGGTGATTTGATAATGAAAAGATTGACAAATTTGAGAAAAGGAGCTACAAGACAAACAGCAATTGTTCCATCCTCACCCATTAAACAGCTGCAGCAACATTATCAGCCAAAACTAGATCAAGAAAGTACTGATATGATACTGAATAGACTCATTTCTGGAGATGGTTTGAGGAGAAGACGTAGAGTTAGATTTGTATAGAATCAATGAATATATTTTTTAATTGTTAAAATTATATAACATAATAATATATGTCTTTTAGAACGGATAATTTTCTACAAAGAAATGAGTTGGTGCGATTCCAACTCGATGATGTAATCAGGTCTCCAGCTAACGGTCAACACCAAACGAAAAATGGTTATAAATTTACAATTAATGATCGATCGAGTTTCTACGATTGGTACAATGCCTATATTGAAGTCCAATTCCAACTACAGAAATTAGCAGACGGAGTAGGATATGCTGCTGCTGATCGAATAACGGTAATTAATGGAGGGCATTCCTTAATTGACCACATAATGATTAAATCTGCAGGAAAAATAGTTTATGACACTGACAATCTCCATAAAGTCACTTTTGTTAAAAACCTGCTAGAGTATTCTGATGATTACAGTAGATCAGTTGCTAAAAACAGTTTCTGGTATTTGGACACGAATGCTACAACAGCTGCGAATAACACAGGATTTGAAGCTCGCAGGTTGCAAACTCAAGCACTTCGAGACAATGGGGCTGGTGGTGCTAAAAACATTAATGTGATTATACCATTGAACAGGTTCTCATTTTTTGAAGAACTTGAAGATAAGATGCTTGTACCAATGCAAATACAATTTAACATTGAGCTACAAAACGATGGTGAACTCATTCACATGGCTAATGGAACTGATGCTGGAAGAATTGTTGTTAACAGGTTTTTGCTCTGGGTACCAAAACTAACTCCAAAGGATTCATTGTATGACAATTTCGTTAGTTCATTTCTTAAAGAAACTCAGTGGAAATATTTAAGGGAAATGTACGAAGCATCAGCTCCTACACAATCATCAGGATTTTTCCAGATTTCAAGCAGTATTGACAATGTCAAACACATTTTTGTTTACTTGAAAAGAACAAACCCGCCTAATGATGCAGTTGAAGAAGACAGTCCTTATCTAATGGACACTTTTAAACTTAATGTTGCTGATAATAACTCTTCCCTTTTAAACTGTAGACTAGAATATGGAAATGGAGTCTTTTATCCAGAAACAGAGTATGATACAGAATCAAAAGTGAGAATCTTTAACGATTTGATGTCATATACTATGCGGAAAAATGACTATAACAGCGGAACTCAGCTGAACTTAGCAAACTATAGTTCTCTGTATGGGTTGATTTACTTTAATCTTACGTATCAAACTGAAAAAATAACAAGAGATCCGAAACAGCTAATCTTCAGGTATAGACTAAGCCAGAATGCAGCTGCAAACTTCAATGTTCATGCTGTAGTCCTATATGAAGAATCTGTTGTCATTGACAAGGTGGGTAATGAATTGGTTATAGTGTAAAATTGTATAATAAGTAATGTATTACTAATAAAAATAAATATCCTTATTTCATATATGTTTTATAACTGGAAAAAATTATATAACATATATTATATACAGCAAATGACTCAGCTTTTTGAAATCAAAGTAAATTTGTCTGACAATCAAAAGAAGAATCTTAGCAATGCTTTCAAAAAAAGGGAAACTATTGTTCTCAGACTATCAAATGAATCTCTGAACGGAAATGATATTCTATATGTACCAGCAATGGTAAAGAAGAGATTGGAGAAGAATCGTATGATGAATAAGGGTATGGATATCAAACTTGTTAAAAGTAATATCAGAAAACAGGTTGGAGGTAGTCTACTAACTTCTATCTTAAGTATTGGAAAGACACTAGCACCAACTATAGGTAAAACCCTTGGGCTATCAGCTCTTGCTGGATTGGCTTCAGAAGGTTCTTCTCAGATTGTGAAATCAATATCTGGCAAAGGCGTACAGTCGGGTGGTTTTCTCGTACCACAAGACAAAATTAATAAGCTGATAGAATATAAGCATCTTTTATCGATGAAACAAAAACAGGATATATTGAATGCCCTTCAATCAGGTTCAGGTGTTCATGTAAAACCAACAAAAACACAATCAGGTGGATTTTTAGGCACTCTGTTGGCAAGCATTGGTGTTCCACTCCTTCTAAATGCTTTGACTGGTAAAACTGGTAGTGGGGCTCCACGAATGGGAATTAGTAAGAAAAAAGGGGGTAAGGGAGCTCCGAGAATTGGTGCATACAGACAACCACCTCCATTTATAGGTACATGGGATAATCCAATTGGTATGGGGATTAAAAAAAAAACTACCAAAAAAAACAAGTCGGGAGAAGGCATACTATTAGGGAAAAACAGCCCATTCAATGGCATACCACTACTAGGGGCAATACTGTAAAACCAAAATTCCATAAAGATATCCCGTTAAGTAATCATGATCTAATAAAATGGTGTAGATATTTGAACATCCCAATCAAAGATGTTCTATCGAGGGATGAGAAAGTTCCACATAAGCATAAACAGGCGTTATTCATATACAATCTTGAACCCTCATATATGAGTGGAAGCCATTGGGTGGCCACATATGTCAAAGACAACGTGATAAATTATTTTGATAGTTTCGGTATGCCTCCATTTCAAGAGATCGTAAATCATACAAAAAGAAAGAATTTGATTCTGTTACATCAAAACAACCAAATCCAGAACATAAAAACGACTACATGTGGTTACTTCTGTTTATACTTTCTGAATGAAATGAATAAAGGGAATTCATATTATAATTTATTGCAAGTATTTGACATATATGATACAATGAAGAATGAGAGATTCCTCGAACATTATTTTAGAAATATCTAACTTATATATATAATGGTAAAATCATATTGTGTTAGACAGAAGAAAGTCACTGAATGTGTTCCAGGAAGCGAACGATATGTGAAAACTAAAAATGGTCGAACTATGTTGAAATGCACTTGCGCTGAATGTGGTATAACAAAAACCAAATTTATAAAACAAAAACAGGGAAACTAATTGAGCCCTCACAAGATGGGGGCTTTTTAAATATAGAAGGTAGTCACAGTCTTGGTGAAATAGCAGCTAAAAGCGCTTTAAAAGGTTTGTATAATTTAGGTAGAATCGGAGCATCAAAGGCAATTAAATCTGGTTATGCTAAACAAAAAATAAAAGGAATGGCTGATAAATATTTGGATCAAGCCTTAGATAGTTTAACTTCAGATATTAGTAAGAAACTAGATCCATTGCATAAAGGTAGTGGGATTGATATTCATAAGGCCATTGGGAAGCTTCCGAAACCAAAAGGCGGTTGGACATTACCCGGCCATAAATATACTGGCCCATATAATGATTTAAAGAGTCAAGTGAAATATGACCCAACAACTGGCCAAATATTAGAAATATATGACCAACCTACAGGAAGAACTGATGAAATAGCAATGCAACATGATGTCGATTATTCAGTCTGCAAGGATGATAGGAAATGTAAAAATAAGGCAGACCGAAAAATGGTTCAAGCTTTAGACAACGTACCGTATAATGAAAGACAATGGGGGCATTGGTTGGCTAGAAACACGATTGATGTAAAACAAAAACTTGGATTAGGTGTTAAAAGGAAGTCAAAAAACGTAAAAAGGAGTTGAGTAATGATTGGGCTGAACTCCTTGCAAATGAACTACATAAACCAATCAAACGGAAATTTCAAAAGAGACGTGTTATTGTTAATGGAATAGATGATATTTGGAGCGCTGACCTTGTAGAAATGCAGAAGTTTTCAAAATGGAATAAAGGATATAGATATTTGTTAAACATCATTGATGTGTTTTCGAAATTTGCTTGGAGCATCCCTATTAAAAATAAAACAGGTAATACAATTACTGAATCATTTGATGATGTTATTAAAAAATCCAAACGGAAACCTAAATTTATTTGGGTAGACCAAGGGTCTGAATTCTATAATAAAACTTTCAAAGACTGGCTAAAGAAAAATAATATTGAGATGAAATTACTAAATCACTACAATTGTCAAAACAGCAAATCTTGAATAAAATAGCTCAATGGATATCTGAAGGGTCTGGTTGGACTGTTAAATCAGTTGAAAACCATTATCTTAATGTTGTAAAATATCAACCAATGAGAGGCTCTTCATATATTAAACTACCCCAAGAACTCAGAAACAGTGCGAAGGGATTGATCAACATGAAAAATGAGGATAATGAATGCTATAGGTGGTGTCACATTAGACATTTGAATCCTCAAGACAAATACCCACAGAGAATTAAAAAAGTTGACAAGCAATTCATTAAAAATTTAGATTATTCGGGGATTGAATTCCCAGTAACCACCAAACAGTACAACAAGATTGAAAAACAAAATAATATCAACATAAATGTTTTCGGTTATGAAGATCAACAACCATTTCCTATTTACATATCCCAAGAAAAATTTGAAGATCAAATGCATTTATTATTGATAATAGAAGGCGAAAACAAACATTATGTATTAATAAAAGACTTCAATAAATTTATGTACAATCAAACAAAACATGAACATAGAAAGCATTTTTGTATGTATTGTTTACAATGTTTCAGTAGTGAAAGAGTATTATTAAATCATAAAGAAAATTGCATCATCATAAATGGAAAACAAGCCATAAAAATGCCGTCAAAGGATAATAACATATTGAAATTCAACAACTTTCATAAGCAGTTGCCTGTACCATTTGTCATCTATGCAGATTTTGAAGCTATTGTAGAAAAAATAGAAGGATGCAGGCCAA